>JBAMJV010006960.1:0-91813 GCA_037951105.1 Echinarachnius parma | reverse complement strand
CCCCCAAAAAAATACAATCGGACTTTCTGCAACCATAACTTTAAAGATAGTAGATCAATCATAATGCTATTTCATGGTATGAAAATATAACTTATTACCTATGCATCTTGGAGAAACCCTATTCGATTTGCTTCAGTGGTCATGGAAAATGGGGATCTTTGTAAATCATGTCATGGGTCCGTTTCTTCAAAGTTTGACATTTGGATGCTCTGACATGATTTACAAAGATCCCCATTCTCCATGACCACTGAAGCAAATCGAATTGGGTTTACTGCAAGATGTAGGTAATAAATTATATTCTCTTAGCCTGAAATAGCATTATGATTGATCTACTATGTTTAAAGTTATCGTTGCAGAAAGTCCGATTGTAATTTTGTTGGGACATACGGTATTTTGTATAATTTAATAAATTACAGTTTATCATTACAATGCCTTTTGAACTAAAACTGCACTTATGCGGTTCCATTTGCACACTCGTCCAGGGAGTAAGGCTTTCTCATTAACCTATCCATAACACTTAGGTAAATTGGCAAATACATTTTTTTAATGACTTACGGTGGATGTGTTATATTTTGCATATTGATTGATCAAGAACGCAATAAAAATGGTGTAATATCAAGATGATTGAAAATAAATCAAGTTGATCAAGTGTTGGTATATTTAATATATATTATTCATAACAAGCTAGTCACTACTAATCAATCATCAATATAGAAAGGATTTAATTTCTATAATGTAATTTATTATCTACAAATAAAACAAAAAACTATTACAATGCTTTCTACCCACTAAAAATACAATTTTGTGATTCCCCAGCACACTTAACTACGACATAAAGCTGGGGAGTGGCTGATATATAAAAGACGACTTAATCTGAACGTTTTATGTTTTGCATATTGATTGATCAAGAACGGAATATGAATAGTATTTCAAGATAATTGGCGAAAAATGCATATTTATGAAATGGCTTGGTAGATTCACGATGATGTCACATCAAACACGACCACCGATCTATTATCAAAATTAAAAGTAGCCAAATTTATATAATGATATATCTCATTTTAATAAATTACAATGTTTGTCTTCATGAATATAATGTATAATTTTGTTCTTCCATTTGCACTCTTTACCACGATAACACAACTTTGACATTTGAATTGATTATACCACTTAAATATGTAATTGGGTGATCAAATAAAAAACGACATACTGGGTTTTGCGTGTCGATTGATCTAGACCACAATGTGATTACGCGCGGGATCGTCCGTCTGTCCACTCCGTAGCGTAAATGACTAATTTTCCGATAAAAAGGAAGCTTTAGAAGCGATTTTCTCACTCATTTGGAAAATTGGTGAGCACAGGACTGGTTCAGATCGATACAAATTGCATTTTCCGTCCAGTCGTGTTTCGAAATAACAAGACGAGTGTGAATATCTTTCTTTCCGACTTTTCGACTCTCCGGATCGACACTTAAACCGACTGAGCGGATCACATAACTGTTACTCTCACCGTTATATCGTTATAAATTCACGATATTAAATTTTTGTTTTGATTTGCGTATTTCTCAATTCTTCAAAATCACAGCCGTTGTTGATTAACTATTTGTTTTACTTGTGTAAAAATAACCTTGAACAAAAAGGGTCATAAATCCAGCAACGACTCTGTATTGACAAAGTTAACCAATTTCTAAATTTCGTTGCTTATCATTTAGAGACTTTATATAAGGGTTTCGCGGCAACAATTATTTACATTTGATCCGTCAGTACATTTAAAGGAAGCCGAGTAATTCAGTCACCGTTTATTGGTGTTGTTTCACCACGACGGGAGGATACAAGCAGAGAGTAAGTAAACATTTTCTTGTAAATATTTAAATTTTGTTTATGGTAAAACATTTGTTAAACACGTTTGATTAATGACTCGAAAATTAAACCAAAAGTTGAAATAAAAATAGTGAATGTTTATTTGACATATGCGTATAAATGTTAACATGTATATTTTTTTTTTATGAATTTGAATTTTTTTATTTGTATTTGATATATCAATTATGATTTAAAGTGATCCATTCATTTTGTGCAATTTTAACCAAAATCACTTGGATCGTTCACACTTCTTTGGATTATGGTACCAGAAGAATAAAATGGGTTTTGATTTTTCAAATGTCTCCATTATCATGGATATATTTAAGATTGAATTTTAAAGCATCCATAGACGGTTTCCGATCGAAGTCAAGAATAGCCGAATTCGAACATTAAATCGACCATAGTATGCGAATTCCGATACTTCACGCGAACGATCGGAATTAAATCACATTTCGATTTTCTCTATTTTCACTAGGTAAACTGAATTCTTTTTCTAAGAAATGTTCATATATCATTAACAAGAATCTTACAATGACATTGGTATAAGATTGAAGTCTCAAACATTTTGGAGAAAAATAAAAAAAGTTGTAATTTTTTTAAAATTTGATTAGCGAGATGTGTATAATATTATGTAAACATGTACATAACTGGTATGTATTTGCATTTTGAATTATATTATATATATCCCATCCGATTGTATAACCATAAATATATCAAGATTGATTTCACACACTTTAGACTACCCAAAGTATTCTTACTTATGTCAATTGTAAACATATTATGATATATAACATCAGCGTTAACAGACCTAATAGTGTACGACATATTTATATTTTAGGAATAAATTAACAATTTGTTCATGTATGATTCCTATACATGTTTTAAACATGTATTGCCTAAGATCAAAGGTGACTTGAAAGAATTTGGAGACAAATCTATAAAATAATTTTTTTTTTTGTCATTTCCAAACTTTTGTCCTTCGATTTGTATAATTCTGTACTACAATTTCGTCCCGAGGAGCCTGAAATGTGATAATACCAAGTTTAATTTCGTCTTTGGTCAATCCATTTCACAAGATTCCACTCAGCTTAGTGTTTGTCACGCATTATCGTCCATTACAATTAACATTCGTCGGTCACAGATGTGTTCAGCAACTGTGACCGACGAATTGGAATGTACGATAATGTGTGACAAATGACTTAAGTGAGTGGACTTTATGTGAAATTGATCGACTAAAGACGAAATTGAAATTGGCGTTGGCACATATTAGGCTTCTTGAGACAAAATTGAATGACAAATGTTTGAAAATGGACGAAAAATCTAAACTAGGAAATAAGAAAATTAGATCTTCAACCTAAGTTATTCTTTGTTAATAATGTTGATCATTGTCCTAATTCAAATCAATCGACACGTCAATTTGATACATATTTCCCTAGAAATTACCTAAATTATTTAAAGCCAATTTCCAACGAAGACACTATTTGGTGTCACGTATTGATCAAATATTTGTTTGTGAAATTCTCTTTTTTCAAGACTATTTAATTTAAAACAGCCACCTATACAGAGATTGAACCTCACATTTTCATAATTTATGGGCGATTCTTTGGATGTAGATCTGGTGGCAAAAATAAACAATTAATTGATTGGGTCGCCAGTCAAAATTACCGCCGTGTTCACAATTGACATGCAACCTTTGCTCTATGTCAATCCGCGCCAGCAAATTACCACCCTGTTGCTACCATACAATGTGTTATACTGTTTGTATTGCTTTTGTTCAAGTTTTTTTTTTCTGAATGTTGAACCAAATCATAATAAATGTATATCAAAATGATTACAAAACAACTAATGGAATTTGTCTAACATTTCGCATGATGTCCCCCAGATTTATGTTTTTCTGATTTTTTCTTCAGAGAATCGGATACAGAGCTAGGTTGAAATACTTTTTGTTTGTTAACGAATTGTAATATTAGTTTTTCTTTTATTGGAAATATTTCATTTGCGTTCAAATACTCTTCTATATCTCGCTCCTTTTCTGGTATATGTGTATGCGCATTGAGACTTCAATGTAAGACTGAGTTTTATAAGAAAGGATTATTATTATTATTACTAATATAACTTCCCCTCCCAATAACTGATCATCTGGTCATGGGCACCGCCACCTCCCCTTTCGCACGACTAAACCAGTGTTCTCAGTCTCGGTAACCCCTCCTCCCCACCGCACTAAAGAATAAATAGTCTAGATCACCTGACCCCTGCGACTAAGACAGTAATCTAGGTTACCCCCTCCACCACTAACTCACACGACTTGACCCTTGACTAGTGATCTCAGTACTCAATCGTGCAACTTGACCAGTGGTCTAGGTGACCACTCCCCCCCCCCCCCTCTCCCACTCACTCGTACACCTTAACCAGTGGTCTAGGTCACCACCCCCCTCCCTCACTCACTCGTGTAACTTGACCAGTGGTCTCGATGACCATCCCCTCTCCCCACTCACTCGTGCAAATTGACCAGTGGTCTCGGTGACCATCGCCACCACCCTCCCCCACTCATTCGTGCAACCCGACCAGTGGTATAGGTGAGCATCCCCTCCCCCACTCACTCATGCAACTTGATCAGTGGTATATCGGTGACCACCCACCCCCTTCCTCTCCGTCACTCACTCGTGCAACTTGACCAGTGGTGTAGGTGACCACCCCTCCTCACTCTCCCCATCTCACTCGTGCAACTTGACCAGTGGTCTAGGTGACCACCCCCCGTCCCTCTCCCCAACTTACTCGTGCAACTTGACCAGTGGTGTCGGTGACCACCCCCCACCTCTCCCCCACTCACTCGTGCAACTTGACCAGTTATCTAGGTGACCACACCCCTCTCCCCTACTCACTCGTGCAACTTGACAAGTGGTATCGGTGACCACCCCCTCACTCTCCCCATCTCACTCGTGCAACTTGACCAGTGGTGTAGGTGACCACACCCTCCCACCACTCAATCGTGCAACTTGACCAGTGGTCTAGATGACCCCCCCCCCTCTCCCCCACTCACTCGTGCAACTTGATCAGTGGTATAGGTGACCACCCCCCCCCCCCCTATCCCTCACTCACTCGTGCAACTTGACCAGTGGTCTAGGTGACCACACCCCTCTCCCCTACTCACTCGTGCAACCTGACCAGTGGTCTAGGTGACCACACCCCATCTCCGCCACGCACTCGTGCAAATTGACCAGTGGTCTAGGTGACCACCCCCCGCCCCTCTCCCCAACTCACTCGTGCAACTTGACCAGTGGTCTCGGTGACCACCACCCCCCTCTCCCCCAATCACTCGTGCAACTTGACCAGTTATCTAGGTGACCACACCCCTCTCCCCACTCACCCGTGCAACCTGACCAGTGGTCTAGGTGACCACACAGTCTATCCCCCTCTCACTCGTGCAACTTGACCAGTTGTCAAGGTGACCACCCCCGTCTCCACCACTAACTCGTGCAACTTGATCAGTGGTATAGGTGACTACCCCCCCCCCCCCCTATCCCTCACTCACTCGTGCAACTTGACCAGTGGTCTAGGTGACCACCCCCGTCTCCACCACTAACTCGTGCAACTTGATCAGTGGTATAGGTGACTACCCCCCCCCCCTATCCCTCACTCACTCGTGCAACTTGACCAGTGGTCTAGGTGACCACACCCCTCTCCCCTACTCACTCGTGCAACCTGACCAATGGTCTAGGTGACCACACCCCTCTCCCCCACTCACTCGTGCAACTTGACCAGTGGTCTAGATGACCCCCTCCCCTCTCCCCCACTCACTCGTGCAACTTGATCAGTGGTATAGGTGACCACCCCCCCCCCCATCCCTCACTCACTCGTGCAACTTGACCAGTTGTCAAGGTGACTACCCCCCTCTTTCCCTACTAACTCGTGCAACTTGACCAGTGGTCCCCACCCCCCCCCCCCTTCTCCCCCACTCACTCCAGGTTTCTAGCCCTACCCCCTTCTTCCCCACTCACTCATTCAATTTGACCAGTTGTGTAGGTGACCACCCCCCTGCCCCACTCACTCGTGCAACTTGGCCAGTGGTCTAGGTGACACCCCCCTCCCCCACTCACTCGTGCAACTTGACCAGTGGTCTAGGTGACAACCCCCCCTCCCCTTTTTTCCCCACTCACTCGTACAACCAGTGGTGTAAGGTGACCACTCCCCCCACCCTTCTCCCCACTCACTCGTGCAACTTGACCAGTGGTCTGGTGACCACCCCTCCACCTCTCAAAGAGCAACCTTAGTTGCTATTATTTATAAATGACAATGTCAATTGTCATTATTTTAAATAATGAGAATGTACGTTGTCATTATTTTTAAATAATGAGAATGTATATTGTAATTATTTATAAATAATGAAATAAATAACAAATTCCAGCGGTTCGTTTCCCTTTAAGTTATCAGCACTTAAAATGCGGAACAAGTGAATGAGTTAGACGTCGCTATGCCATTGCGATCAGTGAACATGGTGAAGAGGTCGACGATTCGAGTCTCGCCGGAGCCGAGTTTTCTTTTCTTACGTTTGAGTTTTTTTTGTTTACGTACGATTGTTTTTGACACTCAATTGTTCTGTAATTTCATTTCAGATGGGTCGACCACGGAGCGCATGCCTGACTACAGTCATCTATCTCACTGCTGTGTATCTCCAAGGTAATTATCACCTTCCTATTAAAGGGATCTAGTAACTTTGTTGACATGTGCAAACAGTACTGAATGGTTGATACAATGTGCATTGTTGTGATCTGGTATACTCACTGAGTACTGTGTGAAGATGTCACGTTAAATGGATGCTATATGGCCGAGTAATGAGCGAAAATGCAACGTGATATTCATTAACTCTTTGCACTGAATTTGTACACGATCATGACTATCCAGTGGATAGTTAAAAACCACTTCAATCGTTAATATCTTTTTAACGAATTGTAAATTTGAAAAACCGGAACATTTTCCATGCTTCTATTGTTGTTACGAATACAACACAGGGGCGTCGATCCTGCGCGGGCAAGGGGGGCGGTCGCCCCACCAATGAAAATATTGGGGGGGGGGGGGGACGAACATATCATTTGGCCCCCCCCCCCCCCAATAATTCCGAAAATGAGGAAGACAAAAATTGAGTGATATTATGCCAAAGAGTGAAAAGACACATTTATCAATAATTAATCTTCAAAAATAGTTTAAAAAGGACTATGAATCTTATTTTTGCCGCGCGCTTCGCGCGCATACAGTTTCTCATATTGCAAGTTTTATTTGGGTTGTGGGAACTCACATTTCGAAATGTGTGGGGCAGTGTAATTTCTCCAACTAAGTTTATTAAACCCTCATCTATAGCACGCCGTCACATAACATAAAATAATCTGAAATAGTAAATGCAGTCAATTCGGTCCTTATGCGCTGAACGCAAATCAAATCGGAATATCATATCCCCCACATTAAATGTCCCCCACATTCAAATTTTGAAAGATTAAATGTCCCCCACATTCAAATTTTGAAAGTGGAGGAGATTGTCCCCCTCTCTTTGTCATTATGTATGTTTGGTTCCGTTCTTATAGACTTCATATAATGTGAAATTTATGTCTTAGGTGTGCACCAAATCGCACAATTTCACGCCCAAAAATACAAAAGCTCCCTCCCTACTGTGGGAAGGGGACACCCCCTCCCACACCCTCCCCCGCTCGGTTGCTTCGCTTCCTCGCAATGTCTCCCCTCCACTTTGGAGGAGTGGTTGACGCCCTAGAGTATATCGATGGCTCTATAGTATACTGGATCACGTGGATCCATCTCATGCAAGGCTCAATCTCTTCTTCGCTATGCCCTTTAAGAATACGTTACGAGTATAGGTTCACTATTTTATACAATTTTAACACGCATGATAGGAGTTGCAAATGACTGAAATCTAAAAGCTTCCGGGGGCTCCGCCCCCTGGACCCCCATTATTGTCCCCAAATGTGGGTGCCCCCAAAGTCAGGTCTTCGAGCCATCAAGACACTGAGCGCATAATAAAACTTCCGGGCATGCCAAATGTGGGGTTTTAGCTCTCTCAGTGGTCACTCTCGATTTTTTTCAAATTTCGCCCCCCCCCCCCCAATCGCAAAATCGGATCGACGTCCCTGATACAACAAGATAGGAGAGAACCGCTACAGCTACTCTCCTAACCACACTCGTTGGACCCTTATACAATTGCATTGAAAACCCCATGTTATCTCTAGTAGACAATTTGAGTGATTTGTTATTAGACTTTTGTTTTAATTAATTACGCTTATGAAGTTAATTGTCCCGCTTTTTGCCAATTGTTATTTAATCTTAGAATAAGATAATTATGTTAACGTGTAATTGTAAGTGATTTAAGATGCATGTAAGTTTATTGTGTATACTTGTGTAAAGCGCCTAGAGATGATTTTATATTAGGCGCTATATAAATTGAACATATTATTATAATACGTTGAAAAATCCGAAAAAAGTTAAATAACATATATCTTTCTAACAAAAGATGCAGTCATCATGTTTGTAAAATCGAAACCCGTACCATGCTGCTATTTTTTAATACGAATACAACGAGGTACTAGTTCAGAACCACTACTAGTGTTTTAGGTAAGTTGTGTGGATATGGACAATGTTACTAGATCCGTTTGATAACGCTTTAAACACTATGAACATCTTTATAATATAATTTATGATATATATTTCTGACACCTTCTTTTTTTGGCCCACAGTGGGAAGCCTGAACATACGAATCGCCAATGCGGAAAGTACATCCGGTTCTTCACCTCGGGACGTCACGTCCTTTTCTGCGACTGAAGGCCCGAAGTCTTCGGAAGGCCATTTTGTTGAGGCCGACTCTGCTTTACCTGAAACCCTCGCTGGATTAAAGAACCCTTGCAAACCAATTCGCTGACCAGACGGCAAAATGATCGACCTCGTCCCGAGTCCAGCGCTGGGAAACATTCCTAAGATCCCGGGATTTGAAAATCAACTGGTTTGTCGACTTCCAGGTGAATATATGACAGGTTTTCATAACTATAAGTCAACAGTTTCAAGCCAAATGTCACCGTCGCCGATATTTGCAATTCAGAATTAGTAGAGTCAATTTCAAGGCATTTTCGTCAAATCTTTACAGATAAGTTATGATAATTATGTCACGTTGTCGGGGATATTAAACTAAAAAGTAGCAATTGAAATAGACCAGGGCCCATATTCATAACATCCCACTAGCTTAGTTCCATACTAAGTGTATTTCAAGTGATACAGTGTAGTGTGCAAGAAACATTTTTCCTGGTCCTGAACTTGGGTTAGCTGGGTAAGCTTTAGGTACCCACTAGATAGCAACTTAACATATATTGTGTATTTCTTACCACCCCATCAAAAATAGACTTAGCATGCCACTAAGCTAGCGAGGTTTTATGAAGATGGGGCCTGTTCGTTAACGTGTTTAACATGATTGTATTCATATTATTTTGACTAAGATTGGCCCAGGGTCCATATTCATGAAAACCCGCTAGCTTAGATCATTGCTAAGTCAATTTTGGATGAAGTGGCTCAGAAGTATACACAAGATCGTTTAGTTGCTATCTAAGACTAACTTAGAGGGTACCTAAGGCTTACCCAGTTGACCCTTGTTGGGGACTAGGAAAACTGTTTGTTGCACAATAATAAGAACATTTAAAATAGACTTAGAAAGGAACTAAACTAGCGTGGTTTCATGAATATGGGGCCTGAGAACTTACTCACTATACGTATGTACAGTTTTGTTCGGTAATCATGTATTACATACCAAGTAAAACCTAGTTGACAACTAAATTAATCTCTTGTTGCAGACTTTGTGTACAAAACAAATATGAAGTTGTCAACAAACGTATTCATGGTATTAGCGTGCGTTTCCGATCTGAGTCCCCTATATAAATAAAAGGACATTTTCAAAGAGCCATAGTTTTTTTGTTTCTTGTGCTCTAACTTTCAGGGATTATTCCTCCTTATCCCTTAGAGTATATGAAAGCAACAATTTGCTTGGGTTTCATTGTGCTCTAAGCTAGTGTGGTTTCATGGATCATCTGGACAAAATAAACTTAGATACTGTGACTAAAATTGTGTATCCCATCTATTCCAAATTCAGAGAAAGTTGCAGAGCGAGATACAAGCACTGATACACCGTCGACTGGAGTGCTCCACTCGACGCCGACAACCAAGGAGACATCAACATCGGTTTCTGACTCGCCGTCCGACCCGACCTCGACGCCGACAACCACGGATACATCATCCTATGTTCCTGCCTCGCCGTCCGACCCGACCTCGGGAACACCGACTGGTATTCCTACGAGTCCTGATTCTACTTCTCCGTCTTCTACGTCGCCGATGACAACGTTGCCAGCGTCACAAGAGATACGTCCTGTTGGTAAGCCGACAAATTATATTAGTGTTAAATAAATATTTCTCCATTTAAGCAATGATGAGTTTGAAATAAAATAATGTGTTGATCACCGGCAAAATATGAGGGATCAGCTAGCAAGATTACTTCTTTAATCGAACTTCAACGCACTTCTGAGACGAACGAAATCTGCAGCCTTCTACGATAAAACTAAACCTTCTTTGGCTTGATTCTCTCTGCCGACTTTGTCTCATTTGCATTCGAATTGCAATGTATCTCATACATTCATATTTAGGTTTGAATACAGTTTAAAGGGATAGATCCTCTTTTGCAAGCCAACATTCAAAAGTTGCGAGGTTATTGTCTTATATAAAAGGAAATGTCATTTAATAGCATGCCTGAACAAATTAGGGCTTGAAATCTCTTTTTCGTGGAGTTATAGACCTAAAACTGATTAAATTGTTGGACGACGGTTTAATGGGTACATACGTATTTTCGGCCGGTGAGTAAGTTCGTACACAGATTTAACGGAGTGCCAGATCGGTATGCATGACCCCTACGTGACCCACGCTAGCTGCGTGACCCGGGCATAAGTACTAATGTGTGAGCGTTTGCCAAGCCAAATACCCAAACATCGCTTAAACTGACTACATGTAATTATATATTCTTTATTTTTGAGATCTTTTTCCGTGACATACGATAACAAATGTCGGCTTCACAATACCTTTAAGAGAATTAGTACAATATTGTTGTAATATTATGCTAAATCAGTTGAACTCCTTTATTTAGCGATATATAGTTTAAATGGAGGGACGCATTCGTTTTTCATTCGTATAATCCACATTAGAGGGCTGTTCGATCTGTTTTTTTTGCGTGTTACATTGATCCCCATCCGTCAACTGAAAGCTGTTCAGACGTTTTGTAAAAGTGAACCTGTCCCTTTAAATGCATCATCAAATTCCAATATTACTTCTATTTAATTTTAGAGGAAGCTACAGAGCAAACTAAAAGCGCAACCACCAAACCGTCAACTGGAGTGCCTCGTTCGACCCCGATAATCACGACGACATCGACATCAGCTTCTGCCTGGTCGTCCGATCCGACTTCGACGCCAACAACCACGGCGATACAAACATCTGTTTCCACCTCGCCGGCCGATCCGACCTCGATGGCGGCAATCACGAAGACATCGACATCAGCTTCTCACTCGTCGTTCAATCGTACTTCGGGAACGACGACGGATATTCTCACGACTCGTGAGTCTACTTCTCCGACTTCGACGTCGCTAATGACCACGATGCCATCGTCACAAGAGATACGTCCTGTTGGTAAGCCGACAAACTATGTTACTGTTGGATCAATATTGCTCCATTTAAGCAATGATGAGTTTGAAATAAAAATATGTGTTGATTACCGGCAAAATATGAGGGATCAGCTAGCAAGATTACTTCTTTAATCGAACTTCACCGCACTTCTGAGACAAACAAAGTCTGCAGCCTTCTACGATAAAACTAAATCTTCTTTGGCTTGATTCTCTCTGCCGCCTTTGTCTCATTTGCATTCGAATTGCAATGTATCTTATACATTCATATTTAGGTCTGAATACAGTTTAAATGCATCATTAAATACCAATATTACTTCTATTTCATTTTAGAGGAAGCTACAGAGCAAACTAAAAGCACAACAAGCAAACCGTCAACTGGAGTGCCTCGCTCGACCCCGATAACCACGAAGACATCGACATCAGCTTCTGCCTCGTCGTCCGATCCGACTTCGTCGCCAACAACCACGGCGATACAAACATCCGTTTCCACCTCGCCGGCCGATCCGACCTCGATGGCGGCAATCACGAAGAAATCGACATCAGCTTCTCCCTCGTCATCCGATTCGACTTCGACGCCGACAACCACGGAGATACCAACATCAGTTTCCTCCTCGCCGGCCGATCCGACCTCGACGGCGGGAATCACGAAGACATCGACATCAGCTTTTGCCTCGTCGTCCGATCCGACTTGGACGCTGACAACCACGGAGTTACCAACATCCGTTTCCGCCTCGCCGGCCGATCCGACCTCGACGGCGGCAATCACGAAGACATCGACATCAGCTTCTCACTCGTCGTCCAATCGTACTTCGGGAACGACGACGGATATTCTCACGAGTCGTGAGTCTACTTCTCCGACTTCGACGTCGCTGATGACCACGATGCCATCGTCACAAGAGATACGTCCTGTGGGTAAGACAACATAAAGCAATTGCAATTTTAGAACTATACTGTATGTAGAGTTTTGGTAAGGTAATGTTTGCAAAGGTTTTTTTTTTCATAATCTACGCCATGCATCATGCATTTAAATCGATAGTGAGTTTGAAATTGAGCAATGAAGATGACTGTACATTAGAAGTAGTGAATACAAATGTATATGTTTGAGAAGGGCAATGCGATTTAACCATTCATCGAACGAATATAATCGAAACTCACTCAAATAAGTCAGCCCCCCAAAACAGAGAGAACCTGGTGTGGGTTTACTGTAAATCACGTTATGGCTTGCTATTATAAAGGTTTCTGAAAGTCGCATCATTATATGTGGTTTGTTGGCCCGAATGAAAGTGGAATTTGTCTCTTGTTTAGGACCCCTATACATATTATGATCTCATAACACGAATACAGACAAAAAAGTGCATTTCCCGACATTAAATATTGTTTGTTGGTCTGAAAAGAAATTTGTTTTGTTGCAGTTTACGATCCATATGTGAATATTATGATAAGAAAACATCCACAAACTAATGAAAATAACTGTTTCTTTATCATGTTCGCAGCGTTCTTCAAGTTCGAGAATAACGTCACAGACAGCTCCGGGTTCGCTTCTGACTCGGACGTGAGCGTCAGCGGTTCGTTGACGTACGATGCGGGAATATGCAGTCAAGCGGCAGTCTTCGACGGTAATACTAAGGTAACCGTCCAGTCATTTGATGGATATGCCTGGGGAATTAACTTCAGCGTGAGCGTTTGGTTCAAGCGCACTGGCCAATGGGGCAACCGGCAGGGCATTGTCAACAACGGATACTACTCATCTGGGAGCTGGACGATCTATGTCCATGGACCCGAAGATTACGGAGTGGCAAAATTCTGTTTGTATATCACACCAGACTACTTTAACAGACAATGTCTTACTCGCGATTTAATCGGAACCGGGGCAGACTGGAACCACGTGGTGATGACCTTCGACGGCAACCAGTTCATTACATATCTGAATGGAGGTAACAAGCTTACAGAGGATGTATGCTGCAACCGTGAGATTTTCACCAAACAAACGCCCGTGACCATTGGGCAAGCTGGTGCTAGTTATGGCGACACGTACTTCTACGGTCTGATCGATGAAGTGCGTATCTACAATCACACCTTGTCTGATTCACAGGTATATGACTTATACAACACCACCCGCTGTCCTTGAAGAGAGCTGAACAATAAAAAATAGGAAATAATAACTCCCCGCCCACCCCCAGGCCTGTCTCAACCTCTTTACCAGGCACATTCACGACCCGGGTCGTCTATCACAGTCACGTGTTTAGCAGTTATTCGAATCCGCCTTTTGTTCTTGAAAAAAAAAATACTTTGGCCTATATGAAGGCTCGAAAAATATCCCACCCGCCCTACCCAAACAACACCACCATAAATCAGCCACTTGTAAATAAAGTCGCTACTCGCAAGTCTATTCTTCAAATAATATTTTTTTAAAGAGAGCTCATAAGTAGGCTAAAATAATAACAAACCTGTCTACCCATCCGTCCCTATCTAACGTTCAATGGAAATAAAACAATACAATAATGATAATGTGTTTTTTTTTTTAAGAGATCTGTTAACATAAATCAAAACAATTATATACATTATAAATATTATACCAATACCTCAAACTTACTAGCACGGCTAGGGTCTGATTGGATGATACATCAAGATCCTATGATACGCAATAACGTAGCTACTGTTAATGCACGTGCCCCCAAATTGGTGCCACCCCCCCCCCCCCCCCCCCCCCTGAGCTACCTAACTGATGACTAACGTAGAAGTCATTACCTTAAAATGGTACATAACTAAGCAAATACTCTCAAAATGATCGCCAAATATTCGAAACATGGCTGAAGCAGTTTAAGGATAAGAGATAAATCGGCGTTTATTCAAGCCCTGTAATATAATCAGTTTTATTTGATGAAAAATCATACTTGAGGATGTTTTCTGTTTTATTTGCATGTTGTATTTCAGTTAATAACAAATAAACTACAACCGCGACTTAACAGTCGTTTTGTGATGTAAGGCTACAATTGGTCGCAGAGTTCTGTGGTATGTTGGTTAAACCTTTATCTTTTATTACGAAGGTCGCGGGTTCACTGGCAATTCTAAAGATTTGCGCGTTTCAACCAATCAGAATTGCGCATTTCTTTAGTCACATGTCACACTGCCTTTGTCCTTCAGCAAGACAATTTATCCACAATTGCTGCTCTCTACCCAGGTGTATAAATGGGTACCATGGTCGGGTGTTAATTAGCCTTAGCGCCACCATCACTGGCAGCTCGGCTAGTATGCACCCCGGGGAGTTGAGAAAGTATGCAATATCATTGTGTGGGTTTGAAATGTACCTGATGACCATGGGTAATAATAATTAAATAATTATTTAAGCGCTTAGAGGCTCTTTGCAATTTGCGCTATATAAATGTATATTATTATTATTAGTATTATTATGTTCTGAATTGCAATTAATTGCAACAGTTCAATCGATTGCATCTCTTTCTGCAACGGTGCCCTGGTGTTTGAAGGAGGGTTGGTAGTTTGAATGGGTGATCGGTAGTCAGAGATGATGTTTGTAAGTCATGAATGCATGTGTCCATAGCCTGGCTATAATAATAGTGCCAAGTTGCAGAAAGAGATAATAATAATAATAATATTCATAATATAGTTTCTTATATAGCTCTAAATACATAAATGTTTCATAGCGCTTTACGCAATCGATTGTAAGTTACAATTAATTGTAAGTCAGAAAATTTGTGCGTTACAACCAATCAGATTTGCGCAGTTAGAACACATGATCTGACTTACAATTAATTGTACCTTACAATCGATTGCATCTCTTTCAGCAACGCGGCCTATGACTAAGAGAGTTGATAATGTGCACGTCAAGTGCGGAGTGATTTCGTGTAATTGTAAATGATGTAAAGCGCAAAAGGAGATGATCAATCATAGTGGGCGAAATTCGAATTGCTACGCGTAAAGTTGGTATGGTTGCAATATCAGTATACCATGTACATAATTATACTGAAGCACAGTTGTAAATCAAGTGTGCTGTTATTTTAAGAGTAAATTAAGAGTAAACGATTTTTGTCTACAATTATTAGTATCTAGCGGTGTGAGAAACAAGTTTAAATAATGTTAGAAAAATAGTGTAAAGTCCTATAGGGAATAAGTATTTCATAACCGTATTATTGGTACAATACTTTTAAAAATAATTGTCATTGTCATTACTTTCAGTTTTTATATATTATGTTTGTATATAGGCAGTTTTTGCATCATGTATACATAGTCATATAAATGAAGTCCCCTAAATCTTCTGAACCGGAACCCGTTTAGGACAATCCCGAAAACGCTCGGGTGGTTTTCTATGGAGAAATTTGTTTTGTTGATCTCTCTAATTAGTGCTGAGTCAGAACGTTTAACAAACATTAAACGTTTAGCATTTAAAGGGATCTAGTTACTTTGTTGACACGTGCAAAAGTGATGAATGGTTGATACAATGTATATTGTTGTTTATCTGATATGTCCACTGGGTATTGTGTGCACATTTCAAGTTAAATGTACGGCATATGGCCGAGTAATGAACAAAAATGCAAAGTAGTATTTACCTATTCATTGCACTGACTTTGTACACGGTTACGACTATACAGTCTGCACATTTCAATCGTAAATATCTTGTTAACGAAAGGGAAATTCGAAAAACCAAAACCTGTATCATGCTTCTATTGTTAATACGAATACAACAAGGTACTTCGATTTTGAGGATTTGGACAATGTTACTAGATCCCTTTAAGAAAAGTTTAAACGAAAACATATTCGAATTTGTTGCGTAGTTACTATATTTGTCACAAGGTAGTCACTATATTTGTAACCACTTTGTTCATCATGTAGGTCTTTATCTGAGGGCTACCTGAAATATAATTGATGTATGTTGCATAAATTGTACTTTTTTTTATTTTGTATTTGATTTAGTATTTTTGTAAGGCGCATTGAGAGTCAATGTGACTATTATGAGCTATATAAGCATACATTGATATTTTGTATTAGTATTATCATATTTATTAAACATGATAACATAACTAAATGAAATTATACTCAAATTTTAACATTAAATAAACTGTTAAATTAAAGCCATATTAAAGGAATATCAAACAAATCTGATAACGTTGTTTCAGTAGAAAGGCAAGTTATTTTGAATCTAAATTGTACATACTAAAACGTTCATGCTATCACTGAACATTATATTTCACCATGATTAAATCAGTAAGGGCCATAATTGTTGTCATTCAAATAACAACCGTTTACGAGAAAGGGCTCTTTTCAACCTCCCAAATTAAGAAAATGAGATTCTTTGTCTGAAATCAACGTTTAACAGAGGGATTCATATACCGTATCAGCCTCAATGTACACACAAAGAAATAAGGGTTCAAATTTGCACCCTTAAGGGTGCAGAACGCTGCTACAATTATAGCAGCACCTTTAAAAGTGCAATTTTGCACCAAAAGTGAGGTCTGCACCCTAAAGGTGCCAACACCCTACTTTGGGGTGCAGAATTGCGCCCTTAACCCTATCAAGCCCAAGGGGGGCTGAATGAGCCCCCCTACCATATTTTCCATCACCGCTTCTACAGTTCTTGTTAGATTTTCACCAAATTTGGTGACTTTTCCTTAAATCTTATTGCGAACATTTTGGTATACAATTTTGATGGATTGGCCAATTCCCGTTGCCATGGTAACCGTAAACTGAAGAGCATGTTTTTCATTGGTTTGATTTTTTTTTCTTAGTAAACAACTGAAGTTTGTGGGTTTTTTCAGTCAAATTTCATAAAAATTATTATTAACAGGTTTTCATTAACTAAAATTAATTTCCGTGAGTATTATTTTGTTTTTCTTTGTTTTTAAAGACATAATTATGAAAATAATAAGAATTATAATAAATCACGTTTTGATGTATTTTCATGATATTTTTTAGATATATATATGCCAATGGGGCTTATTATGTCTACAAACATTTTAGAAATGACAAACCTTACTTTGGATCAGGTTAACTGGGTACAATTTGAAGAATTGCACGTATACGCATTATCATACTGAAATGTGTTTGCTAACTCATCTGAAGGTCATCTCCACAATTACTGTGCGGACATAATGTGCCCCTAAAACCCATCAAATACCACAGAAATGTCATGCTCTATGTTCTAGAATATGTAATCTTGCATAATTATGCTTAAAAAAGTAAATTTGCCTACATAAATCAGTCCATCTGGGGAAAACAGCTCAGTAATGGTGGATTTCAAGGCATTTTCTATGTTTTTCATCATATAATCGTAAATGGCGCCCTCATATGGTGACCGAAAGAAATGTTGATGATTGAAAATTGTAGAGCTTGACCTGATAGACATGTGTGCCAAATATGAAAGTGGTCGATCAAATAATATAGGAATTATAGAGGGGGGCCCTATGAGCCCCACCCCCCTTGGGCCTGGGAACTCCAAAATAGCTTGGGCTTGATAGGGTTAAGGGTGTTGCTATTGTAGCAGCCTTTTGCACCCCAATTGTACCCCAATTTCATAGTGTGTAAAGGCTATGTTGGTATACTGTTTACGACTCGACAGGTAGGGTTTTATACATAGGAACTATTTAATTGTGAATACAATCCAATGGCCGCGTTTCGTAATGACTTAATATCTTTGGCTATTTCAACCGTATCTTAACGACTTTTGACGGAAACCTATTGTAAACAATTGTAAATATTGTGCATTTTTAAAATCTACATGTTGGCTTTCTTGTACGTGTTAATTAATTATTTTCAAGCGTCCTAATAACCAGAATTGTATTATCTTGAGATAAGATATTAACTATTTGCATTTATATCCTCTCGTTATCCCATTAATGTTTTATTTATTGTCTCGATGTCATGCCTCGGTACAAACGTAAGAAGGCATGCAGTTTCATAAAAGCTTACGAACTGATGCGATGTATTAAAGGGGTGGTTCAGTTTTGGTATAGAGGGCGATGCACGAAAAAAAAAACAATTGTGAGATAATGATTTTACTTTGCTCATTTTTATTTATTTACTATACATTGTATTTCTGGTCAGTTTCCATTACATTTGAATACTATCCATCATGTTAAAATATAGGGTGAATTTAAAACAAGTTTAGAAGTTTGTAGATTTCGGAGGTTGATATTTGTATAGTAATTTTTGTGTTCTCTGTGTAATCCGTAATGTCATACAATAACAAATCTTAACTGAACTGTGCGTAAATATATTGCACATCATTTCACTTTTCATAAAAATACATTTTTTTCTCTACTCTTGCTGTGTGGTACGTTAGAGCAAGATTAATTCTGCATGGATTTACGATATAGCTTGATGTCGCAAAATATTTAAACAAATGTGAACATTTATGTTGTGGAATCACAGATTGTGGCAGATTGTCATTCCTGAAGGGTGCCATATAAATAATATTCAGATAAACTTGGCAAAATCACAGGTCTTGAATTGAAAATCGAAAATGACTCTAACTTTCAGAGGTGGGTTTCTAAATTTGATATTCTTTTATTCAATACAAACTTATGCTTGGATAAATCTCCCATTTAACGCGCGCACTTCGCAATATTCGTTAATAGTTAACATCTGGCATAGTTTTTTGCACTTACGGGCGAAATCGCCAGGGCCCATATTCATAAAAGCCCGCTAGCTTAGTTTCTTGCTAAGTCTATTTTGGATGACGTGGCTAAGAATTCAACACAAGATCTTTAAATATACCTAAGGCTTGCCCAGCTAACCCTAGTTGGGTACTAGGAAAACTGTGTATTGCTCAATAAACTGCACATCTTAAATACACTTAGCAAGGAACTAAGCTAGCAGGGTTGTATGCATATGGGGCCTTGTTACGAAAACATGGCACTTGCCTTGTGAGTTTATGAAAAGCGCCCTTGCTGTCTTCTATAAACAATATTATGGTTTGTTATTATCATTGTATGTGTTGATAGATAATATTAAAATTGAAGACATTTCTTGCCGTTCCTTCAATCAATTTGTTGTCTTTTTTATGATGTATTCAGGATCCATATGGAACACGTGTCAGTGTGTGTGTGTGTGTGTGTGTGTGTGTGCGTGTTTGTGTGTGTGTGTGTATAGAGATGTTTTTATACAGCGCGTATGCAAACCATGCTGAAAAAGATGAAGACAAATATTAGGGCTGGCTTTATACGCAACTTAAAGGGGACCACCAGGCAAAGAACAACACATTATTATATGTTTTGGTAACGTTTTGTGATATCAAATAGATACCCAACATTTTGCAAAGGGTTGTGTAATTCATAAACAAAGCAATTAATTTCCACCACTTACGGAACCACTACTATTTCCTGGTTCGTACGGGCCAAACATTTGCGAGTGCGTCAATGCGATTCGCGCGTACGTTTGTACAATAGAATCCCGGGCGATTCGTTCGCTCTGCACACACTGTCTTCGCAATTCAGACCGCATGAACGCATGCTTTAGAATGGTGAGGCGTTTTCCAATTATATATTTTTTTTCTGGAAACATATTTGTGTGAACTTGTTGATGGAATGGAATACTACAGATGTTACCTTTCTTTAATAACAATATTATTTTTGGGTGGTGGTACCCTTTAAAGGTATAGTATAGTTCTGGTCAATCTGAATTTTAGTAACCAAACTTGACACCATATAGAGTGGTGAAGTGTGATGTCATAAATGATGTCATAAATATTCTTTTAAGAATTTTCAAATTTGGACTTCATTTTCAGAAAGAGCATAACAAATAATGTCCAAATACCAAAAATCAAAGGAATAGGTTACATATTGGCTGAGATATGCCCATCCGAATGATTTTTTTGTCAATAGGCAATCAGTGTTGTAGTGCAGTGGTTCATAACTTTATGAACCAGTGCACTATAACACTGATTGCTCATTGAAGTAAAATTCATTCGGAAGGGCATATCTCAGCCAATACGTAACCTATTCCTTTGATTTTCGGTATTTGGACATTATTTGTTATGGCCTTTCTGAAAATGAAGTCCAAATTTGAAAATTCGAAAAAAGGGTTTTTATGACGTCATGGCTAATCTGTACTCTATAACATATAATTACATTTACAAACTAATAGTTATAACTCCACCAAGCCCGAAAGGCAGAAACAAACTTACAAACGGCTAAGTAGGAAGCCTGTTATCATTCAAAAAGCAGCCGTTGAAACACAAGAGGGCGCTAAAATAGTTTCAACTATTAGTTTCAACCATTTTGTATAGTGAATGTCACTATTTCAGTGATGTTGTGTTAAAATAATGATTCAATAGAGAGATCATTATGAACTATTTAAAAACCTTGTCCGTAATTTGTGAAAATTTTGTAGGCATTATAGAGATTGTTTTCCTTAAAGCCAAATAAACCGAAAGTATCTTTATTGGCCAAACTAATTGATCAGTATTGTTGAAATAGTATTAAAAAAAACTTGTGTGGAAAAATCCAAACCTTAGTATCGTTAAATGCAGAAATATCAGTTAAAACGTTTATGCAAGCTGCTGACATTGGGCCTAAATTCACCGCCAATTGACAATTGAATTGCATTTGGAGTTTCGATTTATTATGTGGTATAACTTCAAAGAGTTTATATGAACATTTGTTAAACTTAAGGGTAAAGAAGTCTTATGCAGTTCACAATTTAGAACACTTATATAATGTTATTGGAAAGGATAATGAGAATATTTGTGTACGTCCCCGAAAATCTACGCTAAATAGTACACTGAGGGAGTTTAAATTTAAATTGCTCTATAACCTTATTTACGCAAAAAAACATTTGTATACTTTTCATATAGTAAATAGTAATTTATGTTTTTTTTTTCTTCATAAAATGCAGGAAACGTATGAACACTTGTTCTTTTCTTGTGAAAAAGTAAGAATGATTTGGGTAGATTGTGGTAATGAGTTTGATTTAAAAGAATTAAGAAATATAGATTGGAAAGGGGTTCATGTGGAAATGAAGGTTAATAATGTAGGGGAAGACCACTTATTAAATCACGTTATATTGTTGATAAAAAGTATGATATTTGCTAATAGTAGAACGAAGGATTATCCTCCAGCTATTAGAGATATTAAAGATACATTAATGGAAAATAAAGAGGAAGAAAGAAAGGTAGCTGAACAGAGAGGGACGCTGCGAATCCACTATAGAAAATGGGACACCCTTTCTGCTTAGATTATGAGAAAGACAAGTTTTTGGACACCAAGTTCTGGGATTTTTTTTCTTCTACCGCCTCCCTTCCTTTTTTATCTGTCCACTTGCTTGTAGGTTTTCTCTCAAACACCATAATGATCATTATTTGTTTTGTTGTTGATAGCATGTAACTATATAGATAAATAGATATAATGCTGTATACATTTGTGTTTTTTTTCTTTTCTTTTTTTAGAATTGTGTATGAATGAATACATTGATTATGATTTTGATTGGTCTATACTTTTATTTTAAAATGTTTTCTCTGTAATATAATTATAACTTGAGAGAAAATAAAACATTACTACGAAAACCAGTTGTTGCATTTAAATGATAGTCTCTCGAATGTAATATATTGTTTTTTTATTTCTATGAAACTAAAAGAGATGATTGTTGAAAATATGTTAAAACAAAACTTTCAGAAGATACCCTTACGATATCTTTGACATATTACGATTACCGTACGATTTGAGTGGCTCAAAATTGAGTCGCAAAAGTCGTACGATATTCGGGGAAATGCAGCTACGGTGTCCGTGCTGGGCCCGTGTAGTGCCCTTGCGGTGCCCGCGACGTGTCTGCGGGCTTACGGCGAGTAAAAATCACACGATGCCTATTTTTATTTTACTCCGCGTTATAACCTCTTTCGACGTCGTACGGCGAGCGAAAATAATACAACGGTGACCGCAGGATAGCCACGGTACCCATGCGGCCGCCTTAAGCCTGCGTCACAAATCCAACGGTCCCCAGCAGAATGTATAGATCGCCAGAGAGTCGCCGAATTTAAAATCCGCTAGGGAGAGTCGAGCGTATTTTTCGCTTGAATTCTACTCTGTCACATATTGGACGGGTCTCAGGAGAACTCTATGGGAAACAGTGATCAGAAATCCGGCTCCCGTCAGTAAACAAAAGGAGTCGGGCGAAAATCGCTGAATTTGGGAGCAGGTTTCGGTGCCCTGCGAACGACGGCCGACTCCTAAAAAACGCGGCGGAGCCCGCAGTTATCGAGCAGACACCGGCCGTATCCCTGGCGAAAATGCCGTTTTAAGCTCGCAGAGAAGTCGGGCGGGCTCCGTTTTGGATATGTGACGCCCCCTTTAAGATTACCGCAAGGTTTCCCCTAAAAGTGGCATCGTACGGACGCCTTATCCCGAATCGGAGCATTTATGACCTAGGCATAATGTCTTAGCAGTGTGTATGTACTCCCGTTAATTGCACTCCACCCTATCCACACCCCCGTAGATACGCCACTTAAAATTAATAATACAGCTTTCTTCCAAAAGGCGCTATATCCACTTTTTCAACTTTCGAGGAAAACAGGTTTCTTTGCCCAACTTTGTACACGTGCCTAAGGGAATATGAAAATTGAACTTTCTATATTTTGATTTTGAGTGAGGAATTTGTCGTAAAATGTGGATTCCTAGATAGCTACTTAGCTTATAAATGTAGATATATCGTTAACTCAATTGTTATGGAAAGTGGATTTAGCGCCTTTTGGAACTGAGCTCTATGTCATCTTCTTGATCATGGTCGTGATAATAAGCAATGACTACAATATTCCTTTTTAAAATTAAACATTTTATTATTAAAAATGCATAAATCATCATGGTATTTGGTATATATATATATATGTATTGGGTTAAAATGTCTTACAATGGTTATCGAACAAGGTGACAACAATAAAAAATAACAACAAATGAAACACAAACAAAACATATATTTACACAAAATTAGCACCCAAATATTCTGTTTTGATAATTACAACTAATCGCACGGTGTTACTGTTAGTTTACTATGTTTATATTTCCGCAAATCATCATTATACATCATAAATGAACTTACTTAAAACGAAAGAAAATTAACTTAAATGAATGAAGGTAACTTATCTTTTAGTAATAAGACTAATAATAAAAACTGATAGTTACGATAATAAAATAATATAATAGTCATCATCATCATCACTATATACTAGTATACTAAAAATTATAGGAATAGGAATAATATAAATAATAATTTCGGTATTGATAACGCATAAAATACGTTGTAAAAGTCTCAATGAGCTGTCCATGCTTATGCACATGACAATGCTAATGCAGTTCATACAGCCAATAATCAACAGTCGTACACAGATAATATATAATGCCCATAATTATTCATAATCAAAACAGAAACACAGACACAATTATAAAATCATAAATAATTAAGTAAGATTAAAAGTTGTCAGTAATCTACAAATTTATCAAGATATTTTTTACGTTTAATAATATTGTTGTCTGGAGAAGCAACATTTAAACAAATTCAAGAGCAGTTTTAAAAACAAAGATTTCTATAACTACAGGTACGGTAACATTTTCTACGAGTTATGCACATTTACTAAAGACAATTAGCAACAGCCTTACTACGAATTTACAAGTTACCTACATAGCAACAATTCACCAAATGAGTATTTAACATAACTTGCAAAATCCTAAAATGTATCCCTTATCTTAAATTAAATAGTCAGAACACATTAAAGCGCTGAACGTACTAAAATAACAAGTTCCCTGTTATAGAAACAGAGCATTGAGCAATATAAACAATATAAATATATACGTAATAAACATGCGCGACTAGTATACTAATGCCGATCGAGTTGTCCCGAGTTATTCCGAGTTGTCCCGAGTTATTCCGAGTTGTACCAGGATCGGTACGAGATGAGCCGAGCTGGTTCGGAACCTAAATCTGCAACCGATTTGTGTTTAATGTTATTCGGAGTTAAGCCCTCTGCAGACAGAGCCGACTCGACCCGATCCGACTGGTTTCAATCAGGCTAGAGTTTGGCCCGGTCGGTCGGATCCGATTCATCGTGTTGAATCTGCCCCAATTGACATCCGACTGTCTCTCGACTGGCAAAATGTGTGTCGCGAGGCACTGAAAACGGAGCCGATCCGAATGAAACCCAGTCGAATCGGGTCGAGTCGGCTCTGTCTGCAGCTCTAGTCGGCGTTTCGTCGTAGCAAACCCGGGATCATCGTGTAGCTCGGCCAACTCGGCGCCCAACTCGGAGGACATGACGTGTCTCGAATTCCCACATGGGCACGAAAGAAGGGAGCAGCCCCAAGCAACAACATATTTGCATTTGAAAGCACCTATATCGGCAAAATATAACCCCCTCTACGGGCAAAATAATGTCATGCTCGAGCAACAAGGTAGTGTAATTCATTCCAATAAATGTTTCGGGTGAAGTGAAGAATTTTATTTATCATTATGGAAAAAACATCAGCCATCCTCGAAAAAGCTTGTCTGTGCCAAGTATAATTCGTAGGCGGTTCCCAGACATGAACGTGGTAGTTACTAAATTCTCACTGGGTCGGCGTCATCGATGTTAAATAAATGTGGATGTGGCATCGCCCGTACGAGTTGAAACGACATGTCGACATCTTCGTAAATGCTCAGCACTTTAAAGCAGAGCTGGGAGTGCTTCCGGCTCCTAAAGATAGAAGTATGGGTTGGGTCGGCGCTCCACCCTGTCGAAGTCTCGCTGCTTATTTTGAGGATTACTCTAAGGGGAGAAAACGAAAAGAAAGCAAAAAAAGAAACAAGTGTTAAAGGGGTAGTACAGTTTTGGTAATGCTGAACTTTAGTAACCAAACCTGGACAGTAATAAACATTATAAACTTATAGTTATAACTCCACCATGCTCGAAAGGTATACAACATTACAAACGACTAAGTAAAAAGCCCGTTATCATTAAAACAAGAGCCATTAAAACACAAGAGAGCGCTTTCTAAATAGGCATTGGTTTCAACCATTTTCCATACAAAATTATGCATGTGATGTTTTATTGAAATAATGATTAAATAGAGAGATCATCAACAACTATTTAAAAAACACTTTTAACATTTTTGAAAAAAGTGCAAGCATTTTTAAATTTTTTTTTAAAATCATCTAATTATTTGGGCCTCAAATAATTATAAGATCAGATATATTTATTGATATTTCAGCCATTTCTGTGTCGATTTTGACCAAATAAAGTTTATTCTGCCATTAAAATTGCATGTTCTCTCAAATTCGACAGTCAGTTTTACATTACCTCACACACAAATTGTGATGTGCAGCGCCCTCTCTACCAAAACTAAACTACCCCTTTAAATTACAATTCTATAACTTAGTTTATTAATGCAGATAATATACAAGAGAGAGAATCATAACAAGCATTAAACATGTTAAAAGGATCTACTAACTTTGTTGACAGGTGCAAAAACCTACGAAGTGTTGATAAAATGTGTATTTCTGTTACAGCGGCATAGATCTGTTTAAAAAAAGTGTGTAGTGGGTGGGGGGGGGGGGGGGGGGGTGATGCGAGGGAGCGGAACGATCAAGCCCGAGGATGTTCATGCTGCACCATTCGTATTGCCAATTTAGTACCATATGTTTTTATAGTAATGAATATTGGGTATGCATCATGTCAATTCAGCTTGAGGTCCAGGCTGAATTGACAAACATGATGCATATTATATACCCAATATTTATCGGACCCGAAAATTATCATTAAGATGCCAATTTAAGGATCGCACTTACCGAGTACGAGTATAATTTTCTGACCCTTGAGTCCTGCGGTCCGAACCGGGCCCCAGGTAAATTAACGTAACATTGTGTAATATATTTAACGTAGTTTACAAAGATCGAGTTGCCAATTTACAGATCGCACTTACCGAGTACGGATATAATTTTCCAACCCTTGAGTCTTGCGGGCCAGGCCCTGGGTTGTGTGGGGAGCGCTGCAGTGCCCTTTGCTGGTGCCCCGGCGGCTGCGGAGCGAGTGACTTCTGATGCGGGATCCCGCCGTTCGCGTATCCCTGCGGCGGCTTCTGCGTCAGCTGTGGAAGTGGTACGGCGTGGTGCTGGAAGCTGGGTCGATCTAGTGTCTGCACCGCTACTGGTGGCGTGGTTCCGTACATCACCTCCCCGAGGGCGTCCCACTGCATCTCAGGCCCTCCATCCTCGTCCACGACGGGATACTGCGGCGCGCGTCCGTTGCGCTCGTTCCACGCGCCCAATTGCTTCTCACGGTGCGCGTCGCGCTTGCTCCTCCCTTCCGGTCGATCCAGCGCGACAAATCTCACGCAGTCGATGCACATGGCGAAAAACGCCAGTACGAGCACCATTCCCGCAGCCATAATCACCGTTGTGTATATCGGTATCAGAGACATCTGCAGCTGCAGGCCCTCCGCCGCGTTGTCCGCGCCATTATTGGCGTTAGTGCCGTTCGCCGGAGATGGCGCTATGATGAATTCGGAGACCCTGTTTGATGTGATGATGGCAACCCCTGGGGCCCCCATGGCCCATGACGTCAGAGCGATGCAGAGGATAGCTGTGATGATGGTCAGGATGTTGGTCACTGGTATCAGGATTCCAACGCGAGACTGTGAATGTAAACAAGAAAAGAGACACAGAGAGAAAGGTTGAGTACGTTGCATCATTATCACAAAGCTCTTCAAGTCTTTATCATAAACATTTCTTTAAAAAAAGTTAAGGTTACCATTATGAGGGCGCTATTTACTATAGTATGATGAAAACCCTAGAAAATGCTCTGAATTTTGTCATTACTGAGCTGTTTTTGCCAGATGGACTGATTTATGTAGAAAATTGAACACTTGAGCATAATTATACAGGATAAAATCATCTAGAACACATACGTATATTATGGCAAATAATATTATGTGGTATCAAATGGTTTTTAGGGGCCCATTATGTCCACACAATCATTGTGTGCGAAATAAAGAAATTTAGCTTCATTGTTTCATCGACACTTACCTTTGCTCGTGACCAAGCCAGCGCCCTATGGAGGTAAACCGCACCATACAGGATAAACTGAAATGGAAAAAAAACAGGCAAAACATTAGTTTTTGTACGAGCGAGTAAAACAATGGTCTTAATTAATCATCTTAAAATAGGTAATACTAGGTAATTATTGGTCTATACATTCTATCCTTTTCTATAATTCAAAGTTTCAAGCAATGTCACAAGTTTGTAATCATGTGTGTACCAAAATTGCCATAAATAATAACAGTCAAACGTGTCTTAGAAGCCACCTGTCTATAGCAGACTACGTGTCTATCATGTCTATAGTGGCCACCAAAGTATTCCCTGCAGATAAGAACAGGGGTGTGGAACATATTATGTATAGAGGTCACCTGTCTACAGTGGTCACTTTTCTTGCTTCTCTTATGTGGACACTATACACAAATTTGGCTGTAATGATTTTTTTGTTGATCCCTTCAGAGAAAACCGTACTTTGGAACCTGTCTTTATATAGAGGTCACCTGTCTACAGTGGCCACTTGCATTGCTTCCCTTAGGTGGTCACTATACACAGGTTTTACTGTAATGTATTTGTTTTTATTGAAACCATTTACTTACAGCGAGGCCACACCACATTGGTGTTCCCATAGCACCGTGATGGTACTGTCCCGGATGTATGAATGACGTAATCGCGCCAAGGAGATTGAGTATAACGCCGTACATGACGAGCACTACACCCAAAATGGCGGTACAACCTCTCCGCACCCCCATTGTCAATTTGAATTATCTGGATTTAGAAGAAGAAAAAAACATTTAGAACAAAATATAGTTTTATGTTTCATCGTTTCAAATAACAGGCCGGCATGCTATACAATGTACTAATCATCATTGCTTTGAACAAGTGTGTTTGTTGTTGTTTGTTTTAGTTTTATCAATGTTATACTAAGATGCATATTGATAAAAAAAAAAGACGTCATTGCGCCAAACAGACTGCGTAGGCGCCGCGCATGAAGAGAACTATTCCTCAGATGGCGGTACAGCATCTCCGCACCCCCATAGCTAGTTCAAATTCTAGCGAAAGAAACAAATTAAGAAGAAAGTATACTTGCTTATATAATAGTTTAAGTAATAAGCTTACATGCAATGCAATTTTTGAGTAAGCTATATCTGACCAAATTGTATACTAAAATCTTTCATGGGTACTTTTCACATTGAAGCATAAGATAGCTGAAATGTTCGTACAGAAGGTTTTTGGACAAACTTTGGAATCTACTTTAAACATTTTTGATTAGTTAAACAAATTGAGCCTGAATGACGCAGCAAAACCACCTCCAGCAACATAAATACTACTTTTTAAAGTTAACTTATGCTTTAAAGGGACTTAGTAACATTGTCAAAATCCTCAAAATCCAATTGGAATTCTCGCAGTTCCCTCATACCTTGTTGTATTCGTATTAACAATAAAAGCATGGATCATGTTTCGGTTTTCCAAATTTCCCTTTCGTTAAAAAGATATTTACGATTGAAGTGTTCAGATGTTAAATTATCCACTGGACCGTCAAAACCGTGTACAAAGTGAGTACAATGTGTTAGTGAATATCACTTTGCATTTTTGCTCATTACTCGGCCATGTAACGTCTGATATTTTCACACAACCCCCATGCAGTGGACATATCATATACCAATAATATACATTGTATCAACCACTCATCACTTTTTGCACATGTCAACAAAGTTACTAGATCCCTTTAATGTGAATATAGTTCATATAAGTTTGAGTTGATTTTGTAAAAAGATAAATGACCTAAAATTGTTAGAGGTGTCGTGTCTCTACTATTGACAATGTATTACATGGCCATAAAGGTATATAAACAACGTAACAACGCCCTGGTATCAATATGCCTATGTATGCTCTGTATACATTGAATTGAATTGAATTGAATTTATTCCACATTTGCATAACAAACATGAACATACATGTATGTACATACAGTTGAATTAAAACAATATAGCATAACACATAAGAACAAGTATAACAGAAGAGAAAACAAAGAAAACACAAAATTGCAGTAACGTTATGTAAATGTGGGGATTATAAAAAGTCACAAATGACTTATAAGCATAACCCCTGAATATTTAAAACTGAAATAAGAGTCAAGTGATAAGGAAGAAAAATAACGTTATCATTAACATATTTCACAAAGATAAGAAATAATAATGAAGCATGAAATGCTAACGATTATTAAAAGTGTACTCTTTAAATTTAAATTTAAATATATTCAGCGATTTTGAATTCTTGATATTTTCAGGTAAACTGTTCCACAGCAGTGGACCATTGTATGAAAGTAATGTACGTGAGAGCATAGACTTACTACGTCTATGGTGAGAGGGAAGATTGACCATAAATAACACGATAATTTAACTTTCCTTTGGTATTGTAAGAATGAATATCAATGTTTCTATCAAAGAATGAATGGAAATTTGTAGGTAATATATCATTAAAATATAAATATACCGACATTATAATTATAAAGTGCATGTACAGGCAACATTTTAAATGTGTTAAATAGAGGGGCAGTATGTGCTCTAAAACCAGATTTAGATATTATACGTACACAACGTTTCTGTAATATTAATATTCTATCTAATAAATAATTATTTGCAGATCCCCAAATTTAAATTCCATAATTTAAATGACACAATATAAGAGTATTATATAAAGTTAATAATATAGTTTGTGGTATGAACTCAGACAATCTATTTATAACACCAATATTTCTTGAAACCTGATTATTTTCCACCTGACTTTTCCATTTCATATTATCATCTATATAAATTCCAAGAAACTTAACAGTTTCAACCCTTTGTAACTCAACATCATTACTATATATCTGGACAGATTGTTTATCAGTAGTCTTTTTACCAAATACCATAAATTTTGTTTTCTGAATATTTAACACTAACTTATTATATAAAAAACATTCGTTAACTTTATAATTCAATATTCATTGTAGTTTTTAAACAATTTAAATCTCTATGACTAAAAAATATATTTGTATCATCTGCAAAAAGGACAAATTGCAATAAATCGGAACACAAATTGAGGTCATTTATATATATAAGAAATAACAGAGGTCCTAAAATTGATCCTTGGGGAACGCCACAGAATACACTTTGAAAATGAGATTGAGTTGAATTGAACATTACACATTGCTTGCTATTAGTTAGGTAGCTACGAATTAAATCAAAAGAAATTCCCCGTATTCCATAGAAAGACAATTTATTTAGAAGAATATTGTGGTCTATACAATCGAAAGCCTTTTTCAAATCAATAAAAACCCCAATAGTTATATAATTTTTATCAAAAGCATTTATTATATTGTTCACAGAATCTATCAAAGCATGTGTTGTTGAGTGTTTTTCACGAAATCCAAATTGTTTATTATACAAAATATGATGCATGTCAAAGAAATTATTCAATCTAGTATACATTTTTATTGCCGTGTTTAAATAAATAAAACAAACAAACAAGCAAACATAAATACATTAAAAACAAAATGTAACGTACACTAATTCAAATTAACGCCCGCAAATAAAAAGTATAATATACAGTTGTTAACTGATGGTGGAGGGAAAAGCACGGAATGTTCCACTCCCAAGGGATTTTGAATGCTATTGAGGGAAGAGTAAAAAGTCCCGAGACGTAGTCGAGGGACTTATTTTCTTCACGAAATAGCATTTAAAATCCCGAGGGGAACATTCCATGATATTCCCGACAGCAAAGTTAACAACTGTTTTATCATCTGAATTGCCATGTAACAGTGCCATGTAACATCCAAAAATGTTACATGGCAGCTGATGTACTGTATTTACTAAGTCAGGTTATAATACCTATTATGCTATATATACGGTTTTTGATCATTCATCTCCCAAATGAATGCATATGTACGTTCCGTATGCGGTTTTAGAAAATGTAACACGAATTTAATTCAACGCCCCAGTTTACATGTTTATTCTAGTTATGTTATGCTCTGTATACGGTTTTGACTCCATGTTGTACGCGAAATAGTGTAGCATAGCGTCACTACACAAAATATTGTACGGTAACATATCGATTGCCTACTGTAAGCGTATAGCATTGATAACCATTAACCACTACACTACCGCGGCCGCAGCGCGCGTGCGGTAACCAAAGCGGCTCTATTATCGCGTAGCACGTACAGGGTTAGCTGCTGTTATAATCCCATACAATAAGCCCATTGTAAGAGTTACAAGCTTCTTCTCAATTGGGGTTTTAGGCTCTTGAAACGCACCCTTAACGGTACAGTCACACGCCACCGGACAGCTCAAACGGACACCCGACGGATTCACAACTTGCGGAAAAAAATAATCCGGTGGTGAACGCTATATCCATGGCTGCATGTACGAAACAATCCGCCGAATAGAACGACGCACATCGCCTGACAAGGAACGGGCAAGAAACGCATACGAACGGATTGAAAGTGTTGCTCTCCGTGTCGGACGTCCGTTAACGCTATCCGGTAACATGCGACAAGGGCTTTAAGAATCAACAACCAGTTCAAACCCCCTGGCTTTAGCGCGAACAAAGGAGCTAATCCCAGATTTTGGCTCCCACAAGAAGTGAAAGTTTTGTTAGATCACACAAAAGAATAAAGATGAACATTCCGTTTGACTCCTTTCGCTTTAACTTGTTTAAAGGGATGCCTGTAAATTGTCTAACTCCACGAAATTTTACTTGGAGCTTCCTCGTTTCTCTTCTACCATGTTGTTTAGCTCATGGTAAGAGAAGAATAAAATAGGGTTAGATTTGTTCAAATGCCCCTTTAGTATGACGATATCTATAATTCAGCTCAAGAGCGTTAATGAACGGTCATAAACTTCATAAATGTCATCCACACGTTCGACAATATTGAAAGGGTAACAAGACTCAAAATAAATATTTGATAACGAAGTGAAAATATCAAAGCAAAATCAATCATAATACTGCTAGTATAGAAAATCGATTCCATCAGTTATTAGTTCATACATTTTTTTCGAGATAAAGGATTATTATTTTTTTGCTACAAACTTTAGAGTAGCAGGTGTTTTACAACGATATTAAGTTGACTCTAAATTCTAACTTGAACTTAAAGGGATCTAGTAACTTTGTTGACATGTGCAAAAGTGATGAGTGGTTGACAAAATGTGCGTTGCTGTGATCTGATATGTCCACTGAGTAATGTGTGAAAATGTCATGTGAAAATGTAATGTTAAATAGATTATGCTGTGTGAAAATGTCATGTTAAATGGATATTATATGGGCAAGTAATGAGCAAAAATGCAAAATAACATTTGCTAACTCATTTCACTGCCTTTGTACAGAGTTTAAATTCTCCAGTAGAGAATATCAAATCAGAACACTTCAGTCATAAACATCGTTTTAACAAAAGAGAACTTCGGAAACTCAACACCTTGTCTATGCTTCTATTGGGAATACGAATACAACGAGGTATGAAAACCGTCATATACATTAGTTCCAAGTATGTTTTGTGGATGTTGTCAATGTCACTTGATAATAGTAATATACTCGATTTATATAGCGCCTAATATGATTGATAATCATCTTTAAGCGCTTTACAATGAAAATATTACCCCCTGGTCATAGGATACAATGCAAACCAGCACACATTGTGTGCACCATCTCCACTCCCTGGGGAGCATTCCTTCCAAGCGGCTCATGGGCATTGAGAAGATCCTTCACATACAGGCTTTCATCTCCTACCCTGGGTAGAGAGCAGCAATTGTGGATAAATTGTCTTGCTGAAGGACAAAGGCAGTGGGTAGGGTTCGAACTTGGGATCTCATGATCGGAAAGCGCGCGAGCTCTACCAATCTTGCCACACCACGTCCACACGATCCCTTTAATCGAGTAAAGTGTTAATGTGTTATTACCGCGTGACGAAGAGGGGTAAGCTCTAGTTGGTGGTCAACATAATTGTGTACCCTTTATATACGCTATGCCAGTTTACTTATACTCATATATACTAATGTGTTATATCCACGAGAATATGTATAACATTGCTAATTTACATCATACACGTATTGGGCCCCGTTACCGAACGAGATACAATCGATTGTAAGTTACGATTTATTGTAAGTCAGAAAATTTGCGCGTTTCAACCAATCAGATTTACGCATCTATAGAACACATGATCTGACTTACAATTAATTGTAACTTACAATCGATTGTACCTCTTTCTGCAACGGGGCCCTGGGCCCCGTTACCGAACGAGTTACGATCGATTGTAAAGATGCAAGTAATTATTTGCAAGTCAGAAACAATGCACATGTCATTTGAACCAATCAGATTTGAGCATTTAGTCACATTGCAATGCAATGTATAGCAACGTTACAATCGATTGCAAATATGTCTGCACCAGTCTTGCCCTACATGGCAACGGCGATTACATGTATGGTTGATCAGTATAATAACAGTCATATTCTTGCATATCGGCCATCAATCAATCAATACATGCATGAAGTAATTTGAATAGCATTTTGTAATACTCACTTAATTTGAAATATTTAATTCCTCCGTATTTTGTACAAAATGCATTTTAATGAAAACAACAACAAATATATAATGTACACAATGAGTAAAGAAATATATTACTGCAGATTCACCTGTAAATTCGCCCATACAAAGTATTCGTTATTAATTCGGATCTTGACATATAAAAAGAACCATACACATTTTCTTAGCATCTACGACTCACTATTAGAAAGTTTAAAACTTACCCTTTTCGAAGAACAAATCGTCTGTTGTAATCTTAAATGTCCAACCTATCGAAGCGAAATTGCGGAGAAACACAACTACAACACAACAATCATAATCGTAATCGTAATCAATGTCCCAATATATTCAATAATAAAGTTGGGTAGGGCACATGGTTTATATTATTACGCACGATGAGTAGAAGAAACTTTCCTGCATACCTCAGTATAAGTTTGACAAGTAAAGCGTATTAATCCGAACACTTTAAAGAAAGTTACTCATGTGTACGTTCTTTCTAAACCGCATCAAAAGGTGGATGGTTATTCAAAAGGGCGAAGTATATAGGTGATGTATTGTAATGGTATTTAAATCTGCATTGTGGCGGATTGTGTACGTTTAGTTACTCGCACCGCCTATGCAGTGCGGATGGTGGCACCCAATGTATACATGGTATAGACCACACTGCGCTGTAATAGCGCTATCGAGCGGTGAGGGGGAGAGTGGGGGAGAGTGGGGGAGGGTGGGGGAGGGGGGAGTTGGTTGTTGGTTGTTTTTACAGGCGCATTCAATCAAGGGTGATTAGTTATCGTTTGAGCCGGCCCTTTCTCTTCACCATCCGAGAGACAAAACCTAGGTTTCGAACCCGGGTATAGATTCCCTAGAGCCGAGCTCTGACCACTAAACAAGGGGGGAGGGAGGGGGGGGGGGGGTTTGAAGGGGGCACTACTCCCCCGCCACTACCCGTGTCGGGTATCTGGACCTCTTTTCTCACGGGAAGTGACGAGTTGAAAGTCTTCCTGGCATCAACCTGAACAACTATATATTTTATCAGGCCAGGGCCCCGTTGCAGATTTGGAGTGATTGTAACAAGTCAGAAACTTTGCACGTTTCAACTAATCAGATTTGCGCATTTGGAACACATGATCTGACTTACAATTGATTGTAACTCTTTCTGCAACGGGGCCCTCTTACCGAACGAGTTACGATCGATTGTAAAGTTGCACGTAATTATTTGCAAGTCAGAAACAATGCGTCTGGGTCCTTTAACAAAACACCTTTTCTCATCAGCTTTCTTTCTTTTACAGACGGTCTACTCAAAGCTATCATTACGTTTTGAGAGCCGCGTCTTTTGACTTTGGTTCGCTGCTGTAACGGTCACTGGCTGACCAATAATGGAGGAAGGCGAGCTCTCCCCACCCCCTCTCGGCTTTGGCTATGCCACCGGGGTTCTAACAAACTACTTTCACCTTGATTCATTGTCCTTTCATTTCTTTATGGCCCGGTCAACGGATATCGGAAACGTATGCCCAACGAATAGACAATTTGCGAAATTAAATTATCCGGTGATGAAAGTCGTCTCCATTGCTTCATGTACAAAACATAGAACAACGTACATCACCGGACAAGGAACGAACAAGAAACGTATAGAACGGATGGAAAATTTAGCTCTCCGTTTGACATCCGTTTGCGCAATCCGTTGATATGTGACCGGGCTATTAGACGTTGGATAAAGCAAGCTGATTACCCATTATGTTTTGAGGGTCGAGCCTTTTCATTTGGGTTCGTTGGGGTGTGTCGATTTAAGATTGGAGGCGTGTCTCGCCCACTGTTGTTAAAGGGATCTAATAACTTGTTTGACATGTGCAAAAAGTGATGAGTGGTTGATAACAATGTATATTGTTGTTATCTGATATTTCCACTGGGTGTTGTGGGAAAATTTCAACTTAAACGGACGTTATATGGCCGAGTAATGAGCAAAAATGCAAAGTGATATTCACTAACTCATTGCGCTCACTTTGCACACGGTTTTCGCGGTCCAGTGGATAATTTAACATCTGAACACTTCAATCGTAAATATCTTTTTTAACGAAAGGGAAATTTGAAAAACCTAAACCTGTCCCATGCTTTTATTGTTAATACCAATTGGAGGCGTGTCTCGCCCACTGGTTTTAAAGGTGGACCGGATTCGTAAATCAGACGCGCGTTACCATCTTACGAACGTCTTGCGCGCGGTGTGTAATGCATTGGTCCATGCAGTGTTATGCAGTGCGCACAAACTAGCCTAGTTCAACAAAATGGCGCCCTGCGTTGTAGTTTCCCCACGCTTGATGATCTTTAAAGAGAGCTATAAGAGAGCTGGAACAGACATAGTGTTGTATAGCTAACATTATTGTGTTGTTTAGTTTTAACATTTAATTCAGACTCAACAGCCTTTCTAATATGTATTTTAAACTAATTTATTAAATCTGTTATCTATTGTATGTCATGTATAATTAGGTAAGTATGAAATGTGTATGTGTTATTTGCAACAAGACAGAGCCCTGTGGAAGACCAGCTTTTACTTGTTTATGATTTTAAGTTGTATCGATTATTGATTATTGTACCATTTGTATTTCGCTATCTATTACTGCTGAAATCAGGTTACTCTGTATAAATATGTGAAATAAATGAACGCCCTGCACACGATGTTTGGTTATCTGTTCAATGTTTGTTTTATTTGTTCTCATTTCACCCAGTCGGAGGGACGTATTGAAGAAAATAACATTTAGCACAACATGACATATATATAAAAACAAATATCACAAAATAAATTCACAAATAATAGAAAGCTAAAATGTTACATAAAGCCAACAGAAAAAAAGTTTTTTTTTTTTTACAATTTACAACATTTATTACAAAAGTTAAGCATTTGAAATGTTGAGAACATCAAATAATATAATTTACTCTTAACATTAAAGAGATAGTTGAGTTTTGGTAGAGAGGGCGCTACACAAAATATTTCTTTTTTGAGATAATAAAAAACCGAGTGTCAAATTTGAAAGAGCATACCATTTTAATGGCAGAATAAACTTTATTTGATGAAAATCGGTTCAGAAACGGCTGATATCCATAAACATATCCATTTGTAATAAATGTGGGGTCCCACAAGTATTCGATAATTTTGGACCAGCCGTTAAAATTCGTTTTAAAATGATTCCTCTTTTCAAAATTGTTCAAAAGAGGTTTTTAGATATTTGTTGATTATCTCTCTATCTAATCACTATTTCAACGAAACATCACATGCACAATATTTTAGTTAAAATGGTTTAAACAAATGCGTTTTTTAAAGCGCCCTCTAGTTTAAACAGCTCCTTTTTAATGATAATAGGCATTGAAACTTAGTCGTTTGTAATTTTTGTATTCCTTTTGAGCATGGTGGAGTTATAACTATTAGTTTGTAATGTAATAGTGCAGGTTTTAGTGCAAGTTTTACTAAAACTGTACTCTCTCTACCAGAACTCAACTATCCCTTTAAGTGTGAGACCGCTATTTCATAAAGACAATCGGATTAAATAAATACTGTTACAACAATCTAGCAGATAACTTTTGAGCTGAAAAATGAATTATAATACTGTAGCTTACTGCGCAACACAAACTGACAGATGGCGCTATTCATGTAACTTCTACAGAGCATCAAACTACAACATATGTTTGGTTATGTTACGTGGTATATATCCACGTTTCAGAGCCGTTTGGCTATCTACGCTGACTTTTGACTGTGCTTTATAGCCCAGTCACATATCAACGGATTGCACAAACGGATGTCAAACGGAGAGCTAAATTTTCCATCCGTTCTATACGGGTTCTATACGTTTCTTGTCCGTTTCTTGTCCGGTGATGTACGTTGTTCTATGTTTTGTACATGAAGCAATGGAGACGACTTTCATCACCGGATAATTTAATTTCGCAAATTGTCTATTCGTTGGGCATACGTTTCCGATATATATCTGACCGGGCCGTTACCAAAATAGATTTGACTTTTGATAATCAATTTACAAACACGAAACACAATGAGGGTTCTTTTTCTACCATTCAAGCTGCACTTAAGTGTAACTGTAAGTTTTTAATCATAATTACAAGTAAACTTTCAGTTACTAATGTTCTTTGACTAGAACTGTACGTGTCTATCACTTTAAACGGGTGAAGACCATTTTTTTTGTTTTGCTTGTCAGCAGAAAATCTGTGCCCCCCTCATGAAAATAAAAGCCCCCATCCCCCCCCCCCCCCCCCCCCTCCAACTGCTAAACAAATGTAAAGCGCTTGAAGATGATTATCAATCATATTAGGCGCTATATACATCGCAAACAACGCCGTTGAAGCTGCAATTATCTCACTGTTTCGTTCCTGTATGGTAGGCCCACTGTATAATAGCGGCGTTCAGGCAGTCAGGGGCTAGAGCTCGACCAAGTCCCAGGTCCAGCCCTAGTTCCACTGATCTCTAGACCGCGGTGCGTTTCACAACGATTTTAAAGGGATAGTTGAGTTTTGGTATAGAGGGCGCTACACACAATTATTTTTTGTGAGATAATGAAAAACTGAGTGTCAAATTTGAAAGAGCATAATATTTTAATTACAGAATAAACTTTATTTGATACAAATCGATTCAGAAATGGCTGAAATAGCCCCCAACATAACCATTTGTAATGTATGTGGGGCCCCACAATTATTAGAGAATTTTGAACCAGCCATCAAATTTTTTTTTAATTGCTTCCTCTTTTCAAAAATTGACAAAAGAGGTTTTTAAATAGTTGTTGATTATGTCTCTATCGAATCACTATTTCAACAAAACATCACATGCACAATATTTTATTTAAAATGGATGAAACCAATGAGTTTTGAGAGAGTGCCCTCTTGGTTTAAATGACTCTTTTTGAGTGATAACAGGCTTTTTACTTAGTCATTTGTAATTTTGTATTCCTTTAGAGCATGGTTGAGTTATAACTGTAAGTTTGTAATATAATGGTGCAAGTTTTCGTTACTAACATTCAGTTTGACCAAAACTGTACTCTCTTTACCAAAACTCAACATTCCCTTTTAAGTTTTATTTAAAATTATGGAAAGCCGTTAGTTGAAACACACTACATAAAATGTTGATGAAAAATCATCGAAAAATCATCTACCATCAATGACATATAATGTTCTTAGAGTAAAATTTCCTTAAAACTCTCATGCAATTACATTTTTGCAATTGAATATTGTTTTATTCCAAGATCACAAATGGCTTACCATAATTTGGAGTAAACACCCCATGGGTCTATAGATATTCTTGGGTAATCCTTCACGATTGTTTGAGTAAGTATGAAGGAAGACGGGTGTGCTCTCCTACCATGCCTACGTTCTGTTGCGTGTTATACAATACATATCAAAATCGATGAGTTAGAACCAATTAACATGGCTAGTGCCGTACGGTAGCACGGTCGACTCGATCGGGGGCACATTTATTAATTTGCACACATATTTCCCAATATATGCCCCCCCCCCCCCCCCCCCCCCCCCCCTCCATACCTACGCCACTGAACATGGCCAATCATTCTTGTTTCTATGGTAAACTATAGATATCGCTGGTCCGGCCGGAACAAATTGTGCCGTGTCACCAACTTATTGTAGAGATTGGCTTGCACGTTATAATGAACACACAACATAAAGTAAACAATGCCGGTAAAGGGTCAGGTGATTGCATTCAACATCTCAATATAACAACTATTTCGCACAGGTAGTTACTGTAATACCGCAAACTCGCAAAGGCTAGTCATTTTACGTGCTGGGTTGAATTGAGGCATAATTACTTCGGTATAATATATTTGTGTGCAATATTTTGGTAATTTCGCGGCGGTGAAGCTTTTAATAATGATCTGCAATTGTCTTTGGCCTTTACTTTAGTTTTAGCATGTGCTGTCGACCCCAACGGACACTATCATACTGCAATAAAATAACGTTATTGTACGAGTTGTGTTGGGGCATATATACATATAACGAAATCGGTGCTATATTTTCGTGTATCTTTAAAGATATATTTTCGCGGCTGATGACAATTTTGATGTGATATTTCGGATGGGATATTAATTTATTTCGGTCTTTTGCCAACTCTGAACTAATCACAGTGGCTGAAATATTGATAAACGTTCTCGAAACACATGACTCTTATGGTACGGCGAGCAGGTGCAATATGCTATACAAAGTGCTATAATACCGCGACCAATCACGCGTATGTAAGTATATAATTCATTATTTTCATTATTATAGTTGAGAAAAGGACAGTTAACCATTAGTATGTAGTTAATAAATAAGCTGTACGTATCACAATACATGATAACCCATTATTTTGGGAGGAATAGCAAAATCTAGTAGCGAACAGGTTGACAAACTATTTGTGATCGAGACCAGTTAAAACAGAAATGTTGTATTGATCATATTATTTATTCACTGATAATTACATACAAGATACAAACAAAATGACAACACAAATGGCATGTCAAGGATGTTTTCTTGATCACAAATAACGTAAAATCTCTTAAAATATAACCATATAAGTTGCGGCACATGTTGCGGCACGTTTGAATGTGATTTTGGCAATTAAAGCATTATAACAACATTATAGTCGGTAATACAAAAAATAACCCTATCACGTCACGCGAGTTTGACTAATACATATATGGTATATGTTTCTAATGAATCTTTGTAGTAATGATATTCGTAATGAGTGTCTGTATTTAATTTATAATAATGGTTTGTTATGTTATTTATAATAATATGGTATAGGTCCTATGTTTCCAATGAACCTTTACAATAGTGATATTCAGAATAAGCGTCAGACATTCATTATAATTATATGAATATCCTTGTAACAACATTACCCCAAATGATATAAATTATAATTAGGTTTCGTAATGTGATTAACATGTATATTATTATATTATTATATTTGGATCAACAATGTAACCGAAACTACTAAATAACCTGCTAATAACAAGGTCAGGTGAGCTATATATTTCCACCAGTCAGAATATATTACATATAGAATTGGGTATTGCGTTCTATGGAATAGGTACCGTGTACTAATTCCATTGTTCAACTCTACTAACCATAGTGGAACTTGGTGGGTCCTGTATTAACTCTATGGGAATTGCACGATCTAGTGATGCAATGTGGACTTTGGTCTGTAAATACATGAAATACGTAGACGGTTTGTGTTGATTGTTGACACGTGCAAAGACTGACGGATGATTAATAAAAAATGACGTGTATTCTGTGATCTGACAGTCCACTGCAAACTCCATGGTAAATGGGTTTCATATGTAATATAACAAAATATTATTGCAATCACGTGACTGTGTTGAGCCTATCAATGACTCGCATTTTACTAATTTAAGTCATATAATATGTCCACTGCAAACTCCATGGTAAATGAGTGTCATATAACAGAGTTATGAGCGCAAATGCAAAATGGTATATATGTACATTAACTAATTGCACTGATTTTGTACATAACTTAACATTTTTCACTAGATATTACAAATCCGAGCACTTTATATAATTATACACGATAGACAAATTTGGAAAACCGAAACCTGTTCCATGCTTATATTGATAATATAAATGCAATCATGTATGTGAGAATTACTAGTGTACATGTTGTGGATTTATATAATGTCACAATATCACTTTAAAGAGAATAAGCACCCAACATATATTTAGGATTTTTTAAATGGGTTATTTTCTAAAAATTAATTATACTAACACTTATCACAGAAAACATATTTTGAAATAAACATTATGTGAAAACTTTGATATACTGCTAACAGTATTTCAAAGGGTATGCAGTTAGGGATAGAAACTAAAACGTGTTAGTTATAATTAAAAGTAATATTTGTAATTCAGTAGTGCTTGAAATGTAGAAAAAACATAAAGACGAGGTATACGTTACAGGTATGTTTTCATTCAAAAAGCAGTCATGAACTCAGGGCGTCCTCCAGATGCCTGTAAGTTTAAACCATGTTCGAATAACCATACCATGTGGTTCTATAAGTTAGTTTTGTGGATGTTGACATTGATACTAGATTTCTTAGTTTAAGGGTAGGGATTAGGGCCGTGTTTAGATTAACAGTTGGGGTTAAGTTTGGAAATAGGATAACAAAAAAAAAAACCCAGAATGAGATACAAACTAAAAGGGCTGTAAACCAATTCATAAGCGACCTTTAGTCCAAGAGAACCATGTTTCGCATAAACATTACAAAATGTATAGCTTACTCCAATTGAATGCACGTTTGACTAAAATAATCATTTCCTTTTCTATTCTCTTTCAGACATAACTGACCCTGCAAAACGGAAACCAAGTCTCGTTCCAGAGGTTGGACATGCAGCTTTCCTGATTAAGTGGTCAGAATTTTGCATTTTGCAGAAGTGAGGGCTCGGGTCTAGCGGATAACGACATTAAAGGTGTGCTGTCGTCGTAGCCATATCGTCCTAGAACCTAGTCGTTGAGTACTAGACCCAGCTGGAACGAATGTGCAAACCAAGCATGAAAATGTGTACATAAAGTATAACTGGAAGCTAATTCGCTGCTTGGATATTTCCCTTTATAGCGGATAACGTCATTAAAGGTGTACGGTTGTCGTAGCCATATCATCCCGTTGTTCAGAGTACTGGGGCCTATTCATGAGTACTTGAACACCCAGCTGGTGCGAATGTGCAAACCAAGCATGGAATAGTCTACATAGAGTCACAGAGTATTACTGGAAGCTAATTCCCTGCTTGGATATCTCCCTAGTATGCAGTTTGGAACAAGCAGATGTATGAGCAAACAAGCAAACAAATCTCAATTGTAATTGGTCTAGGAGACCGTTAAAGGGTGGCTCACGTCATAAATAAACCTAGATAAAGATGGCGGATGTTATAGAAAAGACTCGCGCCCTCAACGATGAACGACCGAATGTCAATACGCACCTTTCCGACTATGCTTCAGGGTCAGTGTCTTCCAACGGTGACGTCATCGCGCGTTCTGAAGATGACGCGAAGATGTTGCACAGCGGACGCGTACGCGCGAGTCAGCGGTGGGTGACGGTGGAACTGATCGTGCTGCTCATCGCCGCTAGCTACGGAGGAATGGCGACGCTCAAAGGGGAGTACATACGGAAGCGCGTTACGGAGGAAGTATCAAACGGCACGCACAACTTGGGTAACTCTAGCTCACTGTGCGGATTGGGGAACGCGTCGGTCGCGCTTCAGGACGAAATCCAGCGGGAAACGGCGAAGTGGACGCTGTATCTAGGGACCGCGAGCACGTTCCCGGGAATCTTCACAACCCTTCTTATCGGGACTCTGAGCGAGCGGTACGGGCGGCGGCTCGCCATTGTATTCCCGTGCATAGGCTTCCTCGTGCAAAACGTGGTCTCTTTGTGCGTAGTGTATTTCACGTTGCCTCTCAGCTTTTTCTACGTGGGTGACGTCACAAGCGGACTGACTGGTGGTCTTTCGCTGTTTATGGCGGGTTGTTTCAGCTACGTCACAGACATCACCGCCGAGAGGCAGCGAATGGTACGGATAGTCATTTGCGAGATTCTCATATTTGTAGGCATCGGCGGCATACAGATGGGGCTCGGCTACATGATTCGCGAATTCGGTTTCGCGCTCAGCTTGTGGGTGCCTTTCGCTGCTATCGTCGTGGGTATACTCAACGCTGCGATGCCATGGCTTCTCATAGAGACTGTCGACCGGGCGAGGAGAGCCGAGGAGCAGCGAACTGTCAAGTCTTTGCTAGGAGACATCTGGCGTCTCTTCCAGGTTAAAACAGGTATGACGTCATGGCTTTGTTGGACCGAAGTCTCGTTTTTGCGTACCGGTATATACCCAGATGGGGAATTTCATATTTAGCATTTCTTGTACAATATAAATCATCAACTCTGTATCTGCAAATTTCGTCAGGTTGTACACGCATCAACATGGATACCGCATAAACAGAACGTAACAACAAACGTAATCGATGTGCAAAGGTCAATTATTTCAAAATAATATACTTTCAAACCTTAAATACAAAATAGATGGAAAATGCAACTATTCAGCTTTAATTTGATACCTTACTATTCCCATCTATTTCTGATTTAAGGCTTGAAAGTCTATCGTTTTGAAAATTATTGACTTTTAAAGGGGACCACCAGGCAAAGGACAACACATTATTATATGTTTTGGTACCGTTTTGTGATATCAAATAGATAGCCAACATGTTGCAAAGGGTTGTGTGATTCATAAACAAAGCAATTAATTTTCACCACTTACGGAACCACTGCTATTTCCTGGTTCCACACGGGCCAAGCATTTGCGAGTGCGCCAATGCTTTCACGCGTACGTCAATATAATCCCGGATGATTCTACGCAATAGACCGCTTCTGTAATGTATGCAAATAATATGCGTATGACGTCAGACTCCCCGTTGGCAAGCTTAACAAAAGTAACTGGGTCCGGCAAGCTCCGGCAAACGTAGCTTGCCGGACCTAGTTACTATTGTTAAGCTTGCCAACGGGGAGTCTTACGTCATACGCATATTATTTGCATACATTACAGAAGCGGTCTATTCAGAACGCATGAACGCATGGTTGAGAATGGTGATGCGTTTTCCAATTATATATTTTTTTCTGAAAACATATTTTTGTGAACTTGTTGAAGGAATGGAATACTAAAGATGTTACCTTTCTATAATAAGAATATTATTTTTGGGTGGTGGTACCCTTTAAACATTATAAGAATGTTGGCCCTTTAAAGATACACATAAACATACACTTCGCCTTGTAATTGTATTTTGATTCATTTCCTCATGTTTATTTTCAATACCATTCAGAGAATAGACGGTGGATTCTGCTCACCTTCGTGGTCATCGTTCTACTATCTGCCATGGTCATCCAAGGATCCATATCAATAACAGTTCTGTACGGTCAGGGCCAGCCTTTCTGCTGGGAGTCTATTACTATAGGCTACTACACGATGATATCCTTGCTGGTGCCTGGAATAGGTGAGTTAAAGCAACTTGGTCATCTAATATGAGGGCGCTTTTTTGAAAACAATCTGCGCACCACTATAAATAATCTCCGTAACCTGTCGTGAAATTTCACTTAGCACCGCGATATTCATCGATGTTTAAAATAATGGCATTTCGCAGTTGTTATGATATTTATTATAACTATTTGTGCAGCGCCATTACAACTCGAGGAAGTCCTCACTTTAAATTTTTATTTGTAAGGATCTTGGGCGTGCATAAACATTGTCATATTGCTGCCCCCAGAACTCTTTGTAAAGCGCCCCTACAACTCGAGGATCGCCATCGCTTAAACATGATATAACATGATGAAGATCGTGTTGAGGTGATGCCGTCCTCGAGTGTTAACGTACTTGTGACAAACTTCTTTACGACGACGACGAAGACACCGTCCATGATGGCGATAATACTGATGATGATGATGATGATGATGATGGTGACGATGATGATGATGATAATGATGATGGTGATGATGATGATGATAATGAGGATGATGATGATGATGATGATGGTGATGATGATGGTGATAATGAGGATGATGATGATGATGGTGGTGATGATGATGACGATAATGATGATGATGATGATGATGATGATGGTGATGATGATGATGAGGATGATGATGATGATGATAATGATGATGTTGTTTTAGATGAAGATGATACTTTACTGACGACGATGGTTATACAGACGATGGATATTATAACGATGTTATTATAGCATTGGATGTTGTTACAGTTGTATTGTGGAGGCTGATTCAGATGATGGAATTGGTGATGATTGACTTTCGTCCTCATTTGTTTTCAGGATGTATCGTAGGAGCCGGGGTATTTTCCTGCTTTAAGCTGAAGTACCTCTGGGTGGTTGATATCGCCTTCTGCAGCTGCCTCGCGAACACACTAACCATTGCAATGACGTTTACTGTGCAATCTACTGAACTCCTATTTGCAAGTAAGTCGTAAATCAGGCGAAGAGTTATTCGAATATTGGTATGCTGGAAAACTTGGAGATTAACCAATGATGTGTTTCGTTTTATGTCTTGTATACTATAACCTGTCTATATCAGCCAACCTGTCAATCTGTGGCCACCACAAACGATCATCTGCAGAGGAAACAATTTTAGTGAACCTGTCTATTATAGTGGCCACCTGTATTATATATTTAAGGGTCAATATACACAGTTTACCTGTATTATAATTTCATGACAAATGTGAAAGTAATCTCATTATAATGTAGCAAATATTAAAAGTTGTTGATAATTTGTACAGTCCATAATATATAAATTCCTTGCTATAGGTAATTTTATCGGGATGTTGGCAAACTTGGCCGTTTAACCAATGATGTATGTCGTTTTAACTCTTGTAGGTACATGTAATGGTGTTTGACCAATGATGTGTTTCGTTTTATTTCTTTTATGTAGGTACTTTTATCGGGATGTTCAAGTTGCTGGGTGTACCAGTCATCCGGACCTTCATGTCTACCATTGTACACAGAGACGAACACGGTAATTTCAGTATTAACAATATTTCAATATTTCTCGGCATTAAAGCCAAATAACAGTATTATAAGTACATTTTTCGAATGTTGACAATGTTACTAGACCCCTTTACAATGTTTCAATATCTCTCAGCATGAAATTCCTTGCACAATTAATAATGAAATTTTTTTTTTTTCGAATGAGAAATTAATTTGTTGAACCACCATTCAACCATACATTGGAAACAAATGTTATGTTTCCAAAAAATGTCAATACATCAGCACTGTTCCTAGACGATTGTAGTTACAGTAGTGCGGTTCAGGATTTCGACTCGAGTGCCGAGTCGTGTGGCATGTCGGGTGCCGAGCGGGTGCCGAGCGGGTGCCGAGTCGGATATCGAGTCGGGTGCCGAGTCGGGTGCCACGTCAGGTGCTGAGTCGGGTGCCGTTTTGGGTGCCGAGACGGATGCCGAGTTGGGTGTCGGGTACCGAGTCGGGTGCCAATTCGGGTGCCGAGTAGGGTGTCGAGTCTGGTGCCAAGTCGGGTGCAAAGTCAGGTGTCAAGACGGGTGCCGAATTTAGAATTAGTATCCAGTTGGTGATAAGAAGTGTGTAGATTCGAGTCGAGATCCAATCTTGGTGCGAAATTTAGTGACGAGCTTGGTATAAATGTGAAGGCCGGGTTAGGTGCCGTTAGTGTGCCGACCGAGTCGGGAATCGAGACGGATGTTGAGTCAGTTGCCATGTTGGGTGTCTAGATATATGCCAGTTCGGGTGCCGTGTTAAATGCTGCAAAATTACATGCCAATAAAATTGGTGTCGATATTTTTTTATTTTTACTGGAAGAGGCATGTGCCCACTCCTCCACCCCCCCCCCCCCCAAAAAAAAAAAACCCAAGCCACCCGTATCTACGCCCCCGGGTCAAGATTGGTGCCATATAAGGACATTGGCTAAGATTAACTTGTGACTCAAATTGGCTTCGTACGTCTTAAGCCCTCCGCACACAGAGCTGACTAGACCCGATCCGACTGGTTTTCCGTCAGGCTATAGAGTCGGTTTTGCTCAGTCATAGCCGATTCAACATGTTTAATCGGCCTCGGATGACCTCCGACTGGCTCTTGACCGGCAAAACACGAGTACTGAGGCAACGTATACTGAGCTGAACCGACTAAAAACCAGTCGGATCGGGTCGAATCGGCTCTTAGTGGAGTCTTTAGTGGAGTCTTATGAAGTCATAAATCAAACTTACTTTTCTTCCTTTGTTTCCAACAGGGGCTCTCTTCGCTTCGCTGGGGGTCTTGGACAGTATCTCGCTCTTTGCGGCGCCGATTCTTCTCAACGGGATTTACGCCGCCACCGTCAAAGTCTTGTCAACCGCCGTGTTCTTCGTGATGTCCGCCATGTTGCTCGTCCCAATCATCCTAACCGGGTAATTTCACTGATGTTTATCGTGGGATAAGGTATATGGTATCTAAACAATACGAACAGTTCGCATATAATATTGTCGAACGCCGCGTGTTCTTAGATACAGTCTGTGAAAGTGGTAATTTCTAAACCTACATGGATGTTTACGGTATTACATTTATCACGTATAGTAAAAAGAGTGTTCACTTCTGTTTAATAGCTGATTATATTGCTATTTAGGTAATTTTAACCAAAACATATATTTCATTTTTGCTTTACTAGGATTCTACAATGGACTGGTGTGGAAAAGAAGAAACTCGACGACCGCCCTCTACTGGTCAATGCTGAAGAGGATGATGAACAACAGCCACTGCTGTCTGACTAGGACAGACCTTTGGGCTTGAACAAGTTAAAGTCCTTCAAAGTTTACACATAAGGCGGGGCATATCACCAATTCTGTAGTCATAGGCCACATTATCTACTATATGTAAAGAAATCTACAGATTGAAGGGGGCCTGTCCTCTGGAGACTCGTGTGATTAACCTCCCTTCCCCACTCTATAAATGCCGAGCGCCTTTCTAGAAGGCAGATAGAAGGCCCCATTGTTAAAGTCATTGGTATGACCCGGTATGGGTTCGAACCCTCTAACCGCTAAAGGCCTGGTCACACAGGACACGACTAAACCCACGAATGCAGTACGCATTGGTACGAATCCATGGTAAGCCGTTTTAACATTTATTCCTATTTCTTGATATCAAGAATTGAATTATTGATATCAATAGTGCATTTCTTGATAATAAGAATTACAAATGCTTAACCACAGAAAAGTATTTCTTGATATCAAGAATTACAAATGCTTAAAGGAGAATTCCGGAAGATTTTAAAACAAATACAGTATACTGGAAATAAATCTAGGGATGTGCTTGAATATTTTCAGGATTTGACTCACTTTGGTTGATTTCTAAGAGATTTTTATACTGTCATTAACTCTGAGGAAATAATTAAATTTACCGCACACAATCATGAGACCCTGACGTTGCACCCTCACTTTGCTCAATTTATTGAGTAGGCTTGAATCCGGTGCCACTGCATTGTGATCACTGCATGTGTCATTCATAATAGCCGGTCATGCAGAGCCAACAAATTCAATAACCACGTTTACAGAACTGTGTGTCTATTCAAATTCCAATGAAAGCCAAACGTGTTACAATATCGGGCAGGCAAGTGTTTTCAAACGGTTTAACAATGCAGTTATGCTAAAATTCACGGTCAGTGGTGCAGCGTGGACTAAACTATTCATGATCGAGCATTGTATTGGTCCGATCAAAATAACACATTCGCTGAAGTGTAAAAACATAGATAGGCGCATAGTGAGGGTCGCACGTCACAAATTGGTGCATTGTGGGATAGAACAAGCTCGCTCGCGAGTTTGTGTCATTAGAATTTAAAAACCAATTATAAGAACCCACATCATACTTTTTTCATACAAAATTGTGTTTATTGAACTAGAATATCTGTCTTTCAATCATTAGAAGCTTGAAATCATATGGAAGTCCACTTTAACAACAGAAAAGTATTTCTTGATATCAAGAAAAGTATTTCTTGATATCAAGAATTAAATTCTTGATATCAAGAAATAGGAATACATGTTAACACGGATTGCCATAGATTCGTACCAATCCGTACTGCATTCGTGGGTCTAGTCGTGTCCTGTGTGACCAGGCCTTAAAGGAGAATTTCGGACAAGTTAAAAAAAATACAGTATATTGGAAATAAATATAGGGATGTGCTTGAATATTTTCAGGATTTGACTCTGTTTGGTTGATTTCGAAGAGATTTTGCTAATATCATTAACTCTGAGGAAATAATTAAATTTACTGCACACAATCATGAGACCCTTACGTAGCACCCTCACTTTGCTCAATTTCTTGAGTAGGCTTGAATCCGGTGCCACTGCATTGTGATCACTGCATGTGTCATTCATAATAGCCGGTCATGCAGAGCCAGCAAATTCAATAACCACGTTTACAGGACTTTGTGTCTATTCAAATTCAAATGAAAGCCAAACGTGTTACAATTTCGGGCAGGCAATTATTTTCAAACGGTTCAACAATGCAATAATGCTCAAAGGCACGGTTCAGTGGCGCATCGTGGACTAAACCATTCATGATCGAGCATTGTATTGGTCAAATCAAAAGAACACATTCGCTGCAGTGTAAAAACATAGATAGGCGCATAGTAAGGGTCGCACGTCACAAATTGATACATTGTGGGATAGAACAAGCTCGCTCCCGAATTTGTGCCATTAGAATTTCAAAGTCAATTATAAGAACCCACAGTCATTGTTTTTTTCATACGAAATCGTGTTTATTGACCTAGAATATCTGTCTTTCAATCATTACAGGCTTGAAATGGTGTGGAAGTCCACTTTAAGTGTCCATGCTCGGTAGAATAACGTGTTTGCTCTTCCTACTGGTTGTATTGTACTAGTATAATGTTATATGTTAGTATAATGTTGTTCCATGTATTTGTGTTTGATGTTGGCTATGTATTTGTATTTTGTATTATGTATGTGTTCACTCGATGTATATGAATGAATAAAATAAACCTTTCAATAAATCCCACATCCCGCGTCCACATATTTGTATGACTGGAATAATTTGGTGGGGTCTCGATCGCCAATCTTGTGTATTTGAAGAGCTTGGTTCCAAAAGTCGCTAAATCCATTTTTCATCCCCAAAAAATGAGTTTACGATACCATGGTTACCAGTAAATTAATAAGCTACGTAGCTATCAAAAATCCACAATATTCATGGGCAAAATACAAAATCAATATCGAAATATGGAACGTTTCATTGGTATATTCCCATAGGCATGATTGTGTACAAAGCTTTTGAAAAGTGGATTTAGCGCCTTTTGGAATTAAGCTTTTCATTTGAAGACCGTAACTGAGGTGGCCGATTCTTCGAAACGAGACGAAATACGGGAACACGCCTCATCGTGTCTCATACAATATCCCTTACGCTAAAGGCCTGGGGGTGTTTCACCAAGATCCTTAGTTGAATTAAAAAGTATGGAAAGCCATTAGTTTCTTTGAAAACACTTATAAAGGTCCTTTTAAAAGGCATAAAGTCTTGCTTCAAATCTCTAATATTTGTCTATTATTAAGGAGATTTCATGTTCTTGATGCAACATTTCATGAAAAGTCTAAAATTCTTGTTTTTGCTTTGAAATATCTTTTATTCCAAGGCTTCAAATGGCTTTCCATATTTAAGTCCAACTTATTGCTAAGTTTATCTTAGGATCTTTGTGAAACACCCCCTAGTCACACAGTACACTACTAGATTCACGAATGCAGTACGTATTGGTACGAATATATGGCAAGCCGTTTTAGCATTTATTCATATTTCTTGATAAAGAATTGAATTATTAATATAAAGAATGCATTTCTTGATATCAATAAACAAACAAATATTTCTTGATATCAAGAATTCAATTTCTTGATATCAAGAATTCAATTTCTTGATATCAAGAATTAAATTCTTGATATCAAGAATGTAATTCTTGATATCAAGAATGTAATTCTTGATATCAAGAATGTAATTCTTGATATCAAGAAATAGGAATAAATGTTAAAACGGCTTGCCATATATACGTACCAATGCGTACTGCATTCATGGGTCTAGTTGTGTCCTGTGTGACCAGGCCTTTATTTTGAAAAAAACAATAGAAAACATAAGGGGCCTTTTTTAAAACAAAGAAATACATAAGGTGTGCCCACGGGCGTAGCGAGTTACGTAATACCTATTCAACTGGGGGGGATGTAATCCGATGAATGAATAGCTCATCCCCCCCACTTGAATGGGTATCAATGTCATGTCTACGCCCGTGGGTGTGCCCCTCAATAGTTTTGAGTGCCCCCCCCCCCTGCCCCAATCAGTCCGACCACAATACGCCACTGGCTGTTTGTATAAACGTTTAAAAGAGGGGATAGACCTCAAACATTGTAAATGATTATAGGCAGCGAGTTCCAGACAATGCCACCCGAGTATATTATAAGGCTATTTTTATAACATTGCACTTTCGGTTTAGGTAGTATAATATTCAAAGTGTTAGCTGCTCTCACGACATATACAGGGTGGCCCAGAAATAACGGAACGGGGCACTTCCCAAAATAAAGTAACGAAATGACTGGGTCCATCGGATAGTGTGTCTTTTCAAATGAAAATTGATACCAAGAACATTAATTTTGGTCGTGTAGTTTTTGTTTTAGAGCGCTGTGAGTGACACCATGTCAGGGTTCATTTTTCTTCAATTTTGACTGACCTATTGGCTAAAGAATGACCCGAACGGCTCGTCATAGAATTACGATGCACAATGATGCGGACACCTTCGTTAGTGTGCATTCGACTGAATAGCCACAGCACCGTAATTATATGCCGAGCCGTTCGGGTCATTCTTTAGCCAATAGGTCAGTAAAAATTGAAGAAAAATGAACCCTTACATAGTGTCACTCACAGCGCTCTAAAACAAAAAACTACACGACCAAAATTAATGTTCTTGGTATCAATTTTCATTTGAAAAGACACACTATCCGATGGACCCAGTCATTTCGTTGCTTTATTTTGGGAAGTGCCCCGTTCCGTTATTTCTGGGCCACCCTGTATTGTTCACAAAATGGATACAAAATGGCAAAAGGAATTTAAACCACTGCATGCTCAAAGAGGTTCAGTCATAGTTTAGCGCATTGTTAAACTCAGCATTCCTGCATGCAGTCACTTAAAACAGCTGTCGCCATTTTGTTTCCATTTGTGTACACTAGTTGTCGTAACTCTCCTATAAAGGGACTCTAGTATTATATAGATGGTCCTGCGCTCTATTGACCAATACTTGTACAGTGTGGATTGCACGTTTCATCGCACACAAAACATATAATAAAGCAAACAATACCATTATATCGGAAATAATATCGCTAGTGATATTCGTTTGTCTCGCAATGTATGGTTATACCATTATAGTCAGGTGTTTCCGTGCAAGGTCTCAATACAATATTCATACACTCAGTAGTACACTGTAATCCCGCAAACTCGCACATCGATTCTAGTCAATTCACGTACTGAGCTGAATTAAAGCATTATAATTGCGTATTATGTTGGTAATACATTTTTGTGCAATATTCAGGTAATGTTCGCAGCCGGTGAAACTTTTGATAATGATCTTCAATCGTCGTGGGCGTTTACTTGGAAGTTCTGTCGACTCCAACGGGACACTATAATACAGCAATACAGTAACGTTATTGTACGAGTTGCATTGGGGCATATACATATAACGAAATCGGTGCTATATGTTCGTGCATCTTTAAAGATATTTTCGCGGCTGTTGAAATATTTGATGTGATATTTCTCGATGGGATATTCATTTATGTTGGTCTTTTGCCAACTCTGAAGTAATCATAGTGGCTGAAATATTGATAAACGTTCTCTAAACACATGACTCTGATAGTACGGTGCTATATATATTTTCTTGTATCTTTTATAAAGATATGTTCGCGGCTGGTGCAGAATCTGATGTAATATCTATTTATGTCGGTCTTTTGCCAACTCCGACCTTCTTTAAAGGTGTAACATGAGGTTATCCTGACGTAGCTGGAATTGATTTTCTCGAAACACATGGCAAACAATGTGAAACACATGACTGTGACATAGTTATAATACGGTGAGCAAATGCTTCAAAGTTGTACTACCGTTACGTGTCACGCGTATGTAAGTATATATAAGTATATACAGTCAAACCAGTCTATAGCGGCCACTCAAGGGAAATTACAAAAGTGGCCACTATAGACAGGTTGGCGGCCATTTTTTTTTTTTTTTAGCACATGATTTTTTTTTTAGCACATGTTTACCCATGTTAACGATTGTATAATACATATGTACATGCAAGGAGTAATCATAAATGATTAAGAAGGAAGAATAATAGTAGGCGTAGCTTAATAAGCAATGTTCCTCCTTTTAATCCGCCAAATGAAAAAAGGCACTGGTCGAAAAATTTGTCTCCTCCAGGACTCGAACCTGGGTCTCCGGCTTGGAACGCCGATGCCTTAGCCACTAGGCCACGGGGACCGTGTGATTGAAGACAGATCCAGTTCAGGTCATTGGCAAGCCAATCTCTCGGCCCTTTGTGCTCAAGTATTCATGGGGAATGAGTTACGAACAATGCAAGCCGCCTTTACTTCAGCTGGATCACAATAGAGTGATTCAAGTATTAGTTAGATTACTCCTTGCAATTATTTATATATTGGAAGAAACCGAAGCTGTATGTATTAGTTTACTTCTCGCTTATATACATATGTACATGTATACACCATTATTGTTTATAAATCATTCAGAAACAGACGGTTATATATATGAATATAAACATATTACCAAACATGATATAAATTATATTACAAAACCAGTATCATAATTTATGTAAGGTTTCGTTGTTATTATTATTATGACTAGGGCCTATCTGAGTAGTATCATAGAGTGGTGAAGTGTGATGTCATAAATATTCTTGTAATAATGTTCAAATATTCAGAAAGAGCATAACAAATAATGTCCAAATACCAAATATCAAAGGAATAGCTTACATATTGGCTGAGATATGCCCATCCGAATGATGTGTTTTGTCAATGGGCAATCAGTGTTATAGCGCACTGGTTCTAAATTTAGCAGTACCATCATTGGGGCAATAAACCGAAACCATTATAACTTGCTACAACAACACAGTCGTGTGAGTTTGTATTGCCACCGGCTAAGCACCGCGCACTTTAGATTAACATACGGGAACCTATATGGGATTGCACGATCTAGTAGGGAACAGGTTAAAGGCAACATGATGCACTAGCAGTGGACTTTGGTCTGTAATTATATGAAATGTAAAATTAATATAACGAGACGTTTTGTGTTGATTGTTGACACGTGCAAGGACTGACGGATGATTATTAATACAAATGACGTATATTATGTGATCCGTCAGTCTGATATGTCCATAATTGCAAACTCCATGGTAAATGCGTGCCATATGTAATATAATGAAATGTTATTGCAATCACGTGACTGTGTTCAGCCAATCAATTACTCACATTTTACTAAGTCATCAAATATGTCCGCTGCAAACTCCATGGTAAATGGGTGTCAGATGTCATATAATGAAATATTATTGCAATCACGTGACTGTGTTGAGCCTATTAACGGCTCGCATTTTACTAGGTCATATAATATGTCCACTGCAAACTCTATGGTAAATGCGTTTCATATGGAATATTATACAAATAGTGCATGGTTTGGAGTTGAATATACCAGAATAGACAACGATACATTTTTAATTTCTCGAGAGCGATTATATTGCATCGAGGCCGCAGGCCGAGTGCAATATAATCGCACGAGAGAAATTAAAAATGTAGAGGTGTCTATTATGGAATATTTAACGACAGGAATCGTGTACTATTTGTTATATAAGATGATTATTTGGAGGAACTTTTGGAGGAACCCGAATTGAGTGTCAAGAATTGTGACGTCATGGCTGTGACGTCACAATTGATTGTTTACATGCCGCGAAGAAAGACTCGCAAAACTTATCATGAAAAAGATGGAAAATGCATCATTTTGTAAATTATCTGTCCTGTAGTAAATAAATGTTGGCAGTTTCGTAAATTGCATGGTAAAGTGGTTTGATATTGCTAAGTTTGGGAATGGAAATGCACGCAGCCCTTTCATTATTCTCACTTTTACGTATTTTGTTGCCATTTTGGCAGCGGACTGAATTTGACGTTGCGCATCGCACCGCGGCGGCTCTCAATGGGAAGTTTGTACACACGGTCGCCATGCACTATGTGGTCTATGGGAAATTTGTACGTCACTGAAAAGTTATAATACATATGTATTATAACTTTACCATTGATTATACCGGATTAAGCATCGGTAATCAACCAATAGGAACGCTCAATTTCCCTTAATTATGACGTCATCATCTTATATAATAAAATATTATTGCAATCACGTGACTGTGTTCAGCCAATCAATTACTCAGATTTTACTAAGTCATAAAATATGTCCACTGCAGACTCCATGGTAAATAGGTGTCATATTATGTCATATAATGAAATATTATTGCAATCACGTGACTGTGTTGAGCCTATCAACGGCTCGCATTTCACTAAGTCACATAATATGTCCACTGCAAACCCCATGGTAAATGGGTGTCTTGTGACCTGAGCGCAAAAGCAAAGTGACATACATGTACAATAACCATATAACTAATTGCATTGACTTTGTACATATCTTAATGACTGTTAATTTAACAGTTGCATGAGGTCATCTTGGAATTTTGGAAACAGACAAACACGAGTATGAATGAGACACAGGCTGAAGGGCTGTTAACCAAGCAACCTTTAGTACCAATCTATGGCAAGCCTTTTTAAACCGAACCCTCGTTGACTTTCAAATTGGCAAAATTTGGTATGTTTGTGAAGGAAATGTTATTTTTTCTAAGGATATTAACTTAATCCGCGATAAAAATGTTGAAATTTGACTAAAAAAGTCTTCGAAAATGGGGCAAAAGTGAGCAGTCTCCGAGACTGAAATTCGCTCAACGATCGGCCTGAAAATCGTGACGTCATCGGTAGAACGGGCCCGGCCGATCAGCTGATCAAGCAAAGCGATGCGCGTGCATTATACGGTGTTGTGTATTACTTTTTGATAACGTACGATCGAGCTGGACAGTTTTATTTCGAGGAAAATGGAGGAAAATACTCTCGAACTGAGTTTCGCAATGGATTTTTCCGAAGAAGATGAAGAAGAGGACAGGAATGATTCATCAGACAGCGACAATGATGACGGGATTTGGGAGATTTTTGACGCTAGTTCACTATTGTACCCGCGCTCCGGTGTCGGCACGCTACGCCGCTAGCTGGCCGTGACGCACTCGTGAAGAGTACCATACAAAACACAAATGTAATGTACCCAAAATCAACTAAATCTTCGACCATTGCTCAAATTATGGTCATGATTTCAAAGTAGTTACACAGAACAGGTAAAAAAGATAACTACTTTGAAATCATGACCATTATTTGAGCAATTTTTGAAGATTTAGTTGATTTTGGGTACGTTACATATGTGTTTCGTAGGGTACTCACGAGCGCGGCACGGCCAGCTAGCGGGCCAGCGTGCCGACACCGGAGTGCGGGTTTCAATGCGCCCTTTCCCCCAGCATCTTCCCCGGCAAACTGTGCATGGACATGGTGCAATTCGCTGTACAATTGCCGCAGTCATACGCCAGATCGACAAATCTATCACTTTCATGGCCTCTTTGACATTATTATAGTTATTTTTCACTGTCGGCTTAGAATGCCGACAGAGAAAAATACAATATAATGTCAAAGTCAAAGAGGGCATGAAAGTGATAGATTTGTCGATCTACCATACGCCATGCACCTTTTCCCGACTTTGCGACTCGAATTCAACTTTGTCGATACTGGCGAACTCGCGATTTCCACCTCAAAACCATGCCTGAAATCTTCACTTCCTTCAGACATTTCCACCATTCTCCGATTTTGCAGATTTCAGGTCAAATCTAACAAGAAAAATGATATTGACAAGGACGGCGTTCTTTCGATTGAGCAGGGCAGCATTACTCGCGCTCGCTGGACTGGGGGATCGTTGGGGGAGGCAACGGGTGCCGCTCTACCATCAGCGGCCGTGCATGGTTTGGGCCTATTCTACCTGTGACGTCATCAAATTTCTCTGCACCAAATCGCCGTCAAACGGCGAAAATCGGGGTTCAGAATAAGAGTTTAAATTTGCTTTTAATTGTTTTCTGGGCGGTGTTAGGGCTTCAAAATTAACTTTTTCATGCTCAGTATGTTCTCAGCTTTCAGAAGAGGTACAATATGCATATTATAGGATCTTCATTGAGTTTTCGGTTTAACATTTATTCCTATTTCTTGATATCAAGAATTCAATTCTTAATATCAAGAAATCATTTTATTCTATACACTTCATTTATTATGCGTGCACATTTTCACGGCGATCGGCCGCTCTGTGGCCGAGCTGTGAAAGGAAGAGATCCTTTTTTGCAAGCCAAAATTCAAAAGTTGCTAGGTTATTGTCTTATATGAAAGGAAATGTCATTTAATAGCATGCCTGAACAAATTAGGGCTTGAAATCTCTTTTTCGTGGAGTTATAGACCTAAAACTGATTAAACTGAGGGACGTCGGTTAAATGGGTACATACCTATTTTCGGCCGGTGAGTAAGTTCAACATAGATTTCACGGAGTGCCAGATCGGTATGCATGACCCCTACGTGACCCGCGCTAGCTACGTGACCCACGCATAAGTACTAATGTGTGAGCGTTTACCAAGCAAAATACCCAAACATCGCTTAAACTGACTACATATAATTATATATTCTTTCTTTTTGAGATCTTTTTCCGTGACATACGTTAACAAATGTCGGCTTCACAATATCTTTACGAGAATTAGTACCATGTTGTTGTAATATTATGCTAAATCAGTTGAACTCCTTTATTGACCGATATATAGTTTAAATGGAGGGACGCATTCGTTTTTCATTCGTAGAATCCAAATTTGAGGGCTGTTCGCTCTGATTTTTTTTCCGTGTTATATTGATCCCCATTCGTCAACTGAAAGCGCTTTGTAAAAGTGGACCAGTCCCTTTAAGGGGGGCCATAATGGCTCCTCCCAGTGGCGGATTGGGGGGGCACAACTGCGAGGGAGCGGAGCGACCAAGTCCGAGGGCGCGTAGCGCCGGAGGGGGGGGGGGGGGGGGGAGGTTGTGGGAGGGGGGTGTCCCCCCTCCCACGGTAGGGAGCTTTTGCATTTTTTGACTTGAAATTTTGCATAAATCTGGTGCATACCTAAGTAGATAGGAAATTCGGGCTTAAGATTAACCGTATCTGGGTAAGCGTCTCATGATTTGATCGACCAGAAACTTTGAATATATTGTTCACGAAGGAAACAAATAATTGAAATACTAATATGCACCCACATACACAAATATATCGTTTCTAGTGTCATACGCAGTTCCAACAAAAATGTGGTCATATTGAACAGTGGGAGGGACAAGTCACAATCACCTCCACTTTCAAATTCTTGGGGGAGGGGCATGTCCCCCCTCACCGTCCCCTGCCTGTTGTCGCCCATTTGTGCAAGTACAGCTTGTCCCCAAAAAAATTACAACGGCACTTTCCGCAACGATAACTTTAAAGATAGTAGATCAATCAGAATGATATTTCAGGGTATGAAACTATTACCTACGTCTTGCAGAAAACCCTATTCGATTTGCTTCAGTGGTCATGGAGAATTAGGATCTTTTGTCAATCATGTCAGATGTCCCTTCCCTCCAGATTTTGTAAGGAGACGTGTTGTCCATTGACAACGGGACTTTCTGCAACGATAACTTTAAAGATAGTGAATCAATCAGAATGATATTTCAGGGTATGAAACTATAACTTATTACCTACATCTTGCAGAAAACCATATTCGATTTGCCTCAGTGGTCATGGAGAATGAGGATCTTTTGTCAGTCATGTCAGATGTCCCTTCCCTCCAGATTTTTTTAAGGAGACGTGTTGTCCATTGACAATTTTCTGCAACGATAACTTTAAAAATAGTAAATCAATCAGAATAATATTTCAGGGTATGAAACTATAACTTATTACGTACATCTTTCAGAAAACCCTATTCGATTTGCGTCAGTAGTCATGGAGAAAGAGGATATTTTGTCAATCATGTGATGTGTCCATTTTCGTTATGTTCACGCGTTATGAACGAAAATGGACTTGTTCACGCGTTATGAACGAAAATGGACACATGACATGATTGACAAAAGATCCTCATTCTCCATGACCACTGAAGCAAATCGTATAGGGTTTTCTGCAGGATGTACGTAATAAGTTATAGTTTCATACCCTGAAATATTATTCTGATTTATGTACTATTTCAAAGTTATCGTTGCAGAAAGTCCCGTTGTCAATGGACAACACGTCTCCTTACAAAATCTGGATGGAAGGGACATCTGACGTGATTGACAAAAGATCCTCATTCTCCATGATCACTGAAGCAAATCGAATAGGATTTTCTGCAAGATGTAGGTAATAAGTTATAGTTTCATACCCTGAAATATCATTCTGATTGATCCACTATCTTTAAAGTTATCGTTGCGGAAAGTGCCGTTGTAATTTTTTCTGGGACAAGCTGTATACCGCGTGACTAGACCCATGACACGGGTTTTATGTTCGTAGTAGTCCTATGCTCAACTGATGCAGATGTCGAATCTAGAGAAGATGACTGGTGCTCTTACAATAGATATGCATCATGAATTAATGGAACGGGTGCATTTGCTTTGAAGAAATTAGTCAAGGAAGTTTGTCTTTGCCTAGACATGTTGGACTATGTAGTGCAGATATGTGCTTTTTATAGTATACATGAAGGCGTCAAACAGTCAAAATTTTCAATAAACGCGGGAGGCAGATGCAGGATCCTACAGAAGCCCCTGGTATGATGGACAATTTTACCATGCGCTATGCAAATGATGCAGTTTATACGCGCTCTTAGCTTCTGAAATACGGTGAGCGTCGATCCCCGCGCCCGGGACTGATAATTCACTTTGGTAGGATTCATCAAACTGATATACATGTAGGTGCGCTATTGCTAGTACTAGGGAACGACTGTTATGTTCCTCTTTATTATCATTGATAACATCTTTATTATCACATATATATGTAATAAAACATGATGATAATGAATATATAGACACAATTGGCTTAAAGGGACTTAGTAACATTGTCCAAATCCTCAAAAATTTTAATTCTAGCGGTTCCCTTATACCTTGTTGTATTCGTATTAACAATAAAATCATGGGACAGATTTCGGTTTTTAAAATTTCCCTTTCGTTACAAAGATATGTATGATTGAAGTATTCAGATAAGAAAAACTCCGGGCGAGTTTTTCTTCCGCGTACAAAGTGAGTGCAGTGAGTTACTGAATATCACTTTGCATTTTCTCTCATTACTTGGCCATATAATGTCCATTTGACTTGAAATTTTCACACAATACCTGTGGACATATGGTATAACAACAATATACATTGCACCAACCATTCATCACCTTTTGCACAACAAAGTTACTAGATCCCTTTAACTTGGGGTCGTCATTTTTTTTTTTTTTGCCAAACGATTGGGGGGGGGGGGGGACGTGCCCCCCTCCCCCGTGCCCCCCCCCCCCCCCCCCCGTAGCTACGCCACTGCTCCTCCCCCACCCCGGTCGTAGGAAGACCATAAATAGCCCGGCCTTTTTAGGGTTAAAACGGCTTGCCATAGATTCGTACCAATGCGTACTGCATTAGTGGGTCTAGTCGTGTCCTATGGATGCTTCGCATGAACATAATAAAAATACTCCAATCGAATGCACGCTGTTCAACTGCAATAATATTTCCTTTCTCACTTTGTTTCCAGATAACTTCATACAGCTTCATCTTCCCCGTTGGACAGCTTTTCCGATCAAGAGGTGAAAGCTTTGCATTGTGGGTAAATCATGGCTCGGGTGTGATGATACCACGCTTCATCTAGAGGATAACGACATTAAAGGTGTACGGTCGTCTTTGTCACGTCCTCAGAGTACTGGTGTAGAACCTAGTCTTGAGTACTAGACCCAGCTGCTATGAGTGCGCAAACCGCGCATGAAATAGTCTGCATAAAGCGTTACTGAAAGCTAATTCGCTGCTTGCATATTTCCATGCGTTTGTATGCAATTTGGGAACCAAGATAGGTATACGCTTACAAGCAAATATATCTCCATGGTAATTGGTTTGGGAGACCTTTAAAGGGTGACCCAAATCATAAATAAACCTAGATAAAGATGACGAATGTTATAGACAGGACTCGCGCCCTTAACGATGAACGGCCGATCAATACGCACCTTTCCGACTACGCTGCAGGGTCATATTCTTCCAACGGTGACGTCACCGCGCGGTCTGAATATGACGCGACGATGTTGAACAGCGGACGCGCACGCGCGAGTCAGCGTTGGGTGACCGTGGAGCTGATCGTGCTGCTCATAACCGCTAGCTACGGAGGAATGGCGACGCTCAATGTGCAGTACATACGGAAGCGCGTTACGGAGGAAGTATCAAACGGCACGCACATCATGGATAACTCTAGCTCACTGTGCGCATTGGGAAACGCGTCCGTCGCGCTTCAGGACGAAATCCAGAAGGAAACGGCGCAGTGGACACTGTATCTCCGGACAGCGCACACGTTCCCGGGAATCTTCACAACACTTCTTATCGGGACTCTGAGCGAGCGATACGGGAGGCGGCTCGCCATTGTTTTCCCGTGCATAGGCTTCCTCGTGCAAATTGTTGTCTCTCTGTGCGTGGTGTATTTTACCTTACCTCTCAGCGTCTTCTACGTGGGTGACGTTACATGCGGACTGACGGGCGGCCTTTCGCTGTTCATGGCAGGTTGTTTCAGCTACATTACGGACATTACCGCCGAGAGGCAGCGAATGGTACGGATAGTCATTTGTGAGATTCTTGTCTTCGTGGGTATCGGCGGTATTCAGATAGGACTCGGCTACATGATAGACGAATTCGGTTTCGCGCTCAGCTTGTGGGTGCCTTTCGCTGCTCTAGTTGTGGGCATACTCAACGCTGCGTCGCCGTGCCTTCTCATAGAGACTGTCGACCGGGCGAGGAGAGCCGAGGAGCAGCGAACTGTCAAGTCTTTGCTAGGAGACATATGGCGTCTCTTCCAGATTAAAACAGGTATGACGTCATGGTTCTGTTGGACCGAAGTCTTGTTTTTGCATACCGGCAAACTACCCGGATGGGGAATTTCCTATCAAGCATTTCTTCATCAATATAAATAATCAACTCTGTATCTGTAAATTTCGTCATGTTTTACACTCATCAACATGGCAACCGCATAAACAGAACTTGACAACAAACGTAATCGATGTGCAAAAGTCAATTATTTCAAAATAATATACTTTCAAACCTTAAATATAAAAAAATAGATGGACAATGCAACTCTTCAACTTTAATATGATACCTTGGGGTGGGGCAGTTAACATAGCTGGGATTGTTGACAGTAGTGATACAACTGTCAGAAACTGATAAGAATGTGACCGAGTTGATTACCACGATGGTGAAAAACAAACTAACGACAGAATCACCTAATTGCTCTTATAATTTATGTTGTTGTTATCATCATTTTAATTGATATTGATATTATTTTTATTTGCATCGTTTTCATTTTGAACTATGAATATATTTCAGGAAATAGGCGCGGGAATTCATTTACGTTCTTGATCATTATTCTACTATCATCATTATTTCTTAATTATCATTATCATTATTAATAGTATTATTATTATTTTATTAGTAGTAATGTCGTTATTTTTGTTTAGTGTTATTAATGTTAGTATTGTTACTTTTATCATCATTATTATCATCATCATAATCATTATTATTATTATTATCATAATTATCATTGTGGTTATTATTTTTGTATTTTCATTATCATTCAGAGAATAGACGGTGGATTCTGCTCACGTTCATGGTCATCGTTCTCCTATCCGTCATGGTCATCCAGGGATCGATAGCAATCACTGTACTGTACGGACAGGGGCAGCCCTTCTGCTGGGAATCTATTACAATAGGCTACTATATAATGATATCCTTACTGGTGCCTGGAATAGGTGAGTTAAAGCAACTGGGTCATCTAATCTGATGGCGCTTTTTTGAAAACTGGCTGCGTAGCACACTAGAATTCTAATGTATATTGGATGTTGCTTACGTTGTATTTTGGAGGCTGATTTAGATGATGGTACTGATTAAAGGAACTACGGCGTCTAGATGGCCTAATTTTCACAATTCGGCTGTCTAATTTTCCCGAAGAAAAAGAATTTGGCAGTCATTTCTCATGAAATCAATACATTTTGGGGTAATTAGTAAATATCTAATTGTCCTGGGAACCGCCCCTTTGAAATCGCCAAAATGTAACGTCATCTAAAGGACGGACTAATGAACTAAATTCTGTAGATGACGCGTCATGACGTAAGCCAATTAATTTGCAATCACATGTCAATCACGCTGCCGATTTAGGACCTACTACTGATTTTTTTTTCATGGATTTTTCTTCGACAGACCTATGTTTCAAGTCATCAACTATGGAATAAGTGTCAACGTACGTTGTATTCTTTAGGTCCTTTAATGATGGTACGTTTGATGATTAACGTTTTTTCCAGGATGTGTTATAGGAGCTGCCGGTGCATTTTCCTGCTTCAAACTGAGGTACCTCAATTTGTTGATCAATCAATGATGGTGCTGATGAATATTATAATGAATGGTGTAAATATAGCATTTCATGATGCTTATATTGCATTGTGGAGGCTGATTTATTTGGATGACGATTATAACGATGAAGATGCTTTCGAGTGTTTATTTAGTATGGTTTATTCTCGTCCTCATTTTTTTGTCAGGATGCGTCGTAGGAGCCGGGGTATTTCACTGCTTCAAGCTGAAATACATGTGGGTGGTTGATATCGCCTTCTGCAGCTGTCTCGCGAGCACGCTGACCATTGCAATGACTTTTGCTGTGCAATCAACCGAACTCCTGTTTGCAAGTAAGTCGTAAATCTTGGTCCACATTCATGAAAGCCTGCTAGCTTCGAACTTTCCTTTCGTTAAAATGATATGTTTGATTGAAGTGATCGGATTTTAAAATATCCACTGGATAGTCATCACCATGTACAAAGTCAGTACAATGAATTAGTGAATATCACCTTGCACGTTTGCTCATTACTCGGCCATTGAACGTGAAATATTCAGATATCAATAGATAGGCATATCAGATCACATACAATACACGTTTAACCATGTTTGCCAACCATTAATCACTTTTTGCAAAAGTAACCTGATCCCTTTAACCAATAACGTGTGTCGTTATATCTCTTGTATGTAGGTACTTGTAATGGTGTTTGACCAATGATGTATGTCGTTTTATATCTTGTATGTAGGTACTTTTATCGGGATGTTCAAGTTTCTGGGTGTGCCTGTCATCCGGACCTTCATGTCTACCATTGTACACAGATACGAACACGGTCAGTTAAAGGGATCCAGCCCCCAAATAATATTCTTATCAATTAAATAAAAATTCCTAAAAATTAATAATACGAATTCATTATTTTTGGAATGGGAAACTAATTTGCTGAACCACCCTCCAACCATACATTGGAAAGAAATTATATATGTTTCCAAAAAATGTCAATACATCAGCACTGTTCCTAGACGATTGTAGTTACAATAGTGCGGTTCAGGATTTCAACTCGAGTGCCGAGTCATGTGGCGTATCGGGTGCCGAGCAGGTGGGGAGTCGGTGCCAAGTCGGATGCCGAGTCGGTGCAAAGTCGGGTGCCGAGCTGGGTACCGAGTCGGGTGCCGAGTCGGGTGACGAGTCGGGAGCCGAGCGGGTGCCGAGTCGGATGCCAAGTCGGGTGCCGAGTCGGGTGCCGAGTCGGATGCCAAGTCGGATGCCAAGTCGGGTGCCGAGCGGGTGCCGAGTAGGGTGCCGAGCGGGTACCGAGTCGGGTGCCGAGTCGGGTGCCGAGTCGGGTACCGTGTTGGGTGCCAGATTATGATCTTGGCAAAGATACACTTGTTTATACTCAAATTGGTTTCGTACGCGGTCTTTTAGCCCTCCCCACACAGAGCCGACTCGACCCGATTCGACTGGTTTTCAGTCAGGCTAGAGTCGGTATTGCTCAGTCGTATCCGATTGACTTGTTGAATCGGCCTTCAACGGCTCTTCTACTGGCTCTTGACCAGAAAAAAACAGGAGTCGTGAGGCAACATATACTGGGCTGAACCGACTGAAAACCAGGCGGATTGTGGGGGATCAGGTCGAGTCGGCTCTGTGTGTGGAGGTCTTTAGTGGAGTATTATAAAGTCATACATCGAATGTACTTTGCTTAATTTTTCCAACAGGGGCGTTATTTGCTTCGCTGGGGGTCGTGGATAGTATCTCGCTCTTTGTGGCGCCCATTCTTCTAAACGGGATTTACGCCGCCACCGTCAAAGTCCTGTCAACTGCCGTGTTCTTCGTCATGTCCGCCATGTTGCTCGTCCCAATTATTCTCACGGGGTAAGTCCACTGATGTTTATCGTTGGATAAGGTATATGGAATTTAAATAATGCGAATAGTTTTAAAATATCGTCGAATTCCCCCATGTTGCTCGTCTCAATCATTCTAAGGGGGTACGTCTACTGTTGTTTATCATGGGATGAGGTATATGGGACTGTCGTGTAGCAAGATCGGCAAGATCGGTAGAGCGCGCGCTTTCTGATCTCGAGACCCCTGCCCTTCAGCAAGACAATTTATCCACATTTGCTGCTCTCGACCCAGGTGTATAAATGGGTACCCGGAAGGATGGAAAATAGATGCTTAGCATTGTGTGCACCTACGAGGTTGCCCTGCTGGAATGCTCCCCAGGGAGTGGAATAAACGTGCACTTTGTGTGCTGGATTGATTGAAGTATGCATCCAATAACCGGGGTAATAATACCATTGTAAAGCGCTAAGAGATGATTATCAATCATATTAGGCGCTATATAAATCGAAAATACTATTATTATTACCATGGGATGAGGTATATGGTATTTAAACAATGTGTACGGTTCTCAAATATCGTCGAACACCGTGTTCGGTGATATGTTAGCTGACCTTAGATATATGAAAGTGGTAATTTCTAAACGTACATGGATTGTTACGGTATTACATTTATCACGTATAAAGTAAACAGCGTGTTCACTTTTGTTTGATAGCTGGTTTTTTTGATAATTATGCTTATATGTTCAAACATTTCCTGTTAATACCCTAATTTGAACTGGACAATTTATTTTATTTCCACTTTACTAGGATTCTACAATGGAGTGGGGTGGAAAAGAAGAAACTCGACGACCGCCCTCTACTGGTCAATAATGAACAACAGCCAATGCTTTCTGACTCGAACTGACGTGAGAGAAGTTAGGGTACTTCTTCTGCCAAGTATGCACATACAGTGGGGCCTATCTCCGATTATATTTCCCTAGGCCACATGTTTACTACGAGTAGTGAAAGCTACAGAAGAGGGCATGGGATTATACGTGCCTTCGCAGTTGTTAAGATCGCAAGATCACGTGACAACATTCTAGTACGCTCGGATCGCCGAACGACGTAGCAGCCGACGCTGTGTGTATAATGTCAATGGACCCGATACTTCCTGGTCATGAAAGTGTCATGAAATTAATATTCATGAATAAGTATCTTTATTTAGTTTTGGATGTCATGCCAGGAAGTAAAGGGTCCATTGACATTATACACACAGCGGCGGCTTTCTACGTCGTTCGGCGATCCGAGCGTACTATAATTTTGTCACGTGATCTTGCGATTTCAACAACTGCGAAGGCACGTATTCAGTGCGTTTAACTGTATATATTTGTTCCATTCTATTAATGTCGTACGCCTGAAAACAGAAGGTCACATTAACCAAGTCTTTGATATGACCCGGTCAGGGTTTGAAACCGGGACCTCCCGTACATGAGGCGGATCAACCGCTAAGCCACGACGCCCGGTTGGTTGATCGCTGGTTGGTTTAATTTAATTTTTTTTTTTGAAGACGCGTTCAATCAATTGGGATTATTTACGTGTGGGACGGCTCTTTATCCTCACCATCCGTTAGCCGCAGCAAAGATTCGAACCCGGCCGACTAGTGCGAAGAGCAGAGTTCTGACCACAAGACGAAAACACATATATTTTCATGCTGGTGGTGTTATATATTGTTATAATTATTGGGTCTGCAACTCGGACTGTATCATATGCATACTCTGGAATGTACACTGCAGTTTTACACATACACAGCGTGTGGGTATGCGTCAATAAAGCACATTTGAAACCAAAGGACATGTGTCAATAAAGCATAATGTATGGCCAGAGGACACAGCAGGTGGCATTGCCGACTAGTAGCATTTAATCAAGCCCTTTTTCAAACATCCTCCATATTTATTAAATGATATGGAGGATGTTTGAAAAAGAGCTTGATTAAGGGCTACTAGTCGGTCATGCCACCATCCGCATGTGAAGATGTTTCACGAATAATTTAAGTTTAATTTAAACTCTACGTTAGAATTGATGTAATTGAACGCCATTTATATATCAATGGATTGCGCTCTTCCAATCGTCCTACTTGTTGTTTCTAAGTTACAAGTATAATGTTGTGTGATGTATTATGTATAATGTTGTGTGATGTATTATGTATAATGTTGTGTGATGTATTATGTATAAGGTTGTGTGATGGATTATGTATAATGTTGTGTGATGTATTATGTATAAGGTTGTGTGATGTATTATGTATAATGTTGTGTGATGTATTATGTATAATGTTGTGTGATGTATTATGTATAATGTTGTGTGATGGATTATGTATAATGTTGTGTGATGTATTATGTATTTGTTTACTCTGTAAATTCTGCGCAATTTAACCAAATGGCTACGATGTACATGTATATCATATATGAATGAATAAAATAAAACTTTCAATAAATCGCAAAAGTTGTATAACTGGAAAAAGTTGTCGGGATCTCGCCAATCGTGTGCATTTGAAAAGCTTAGTTCTACGAGACCCTAAAATGTTTAATCCATTTTCCATATTAAAAATCGTGTGATTCGTAAGCCCCCAACGTACGTGGGTAGCTTCTGAGATAAAATTTAATAGCATTCAACTGGCGGCCATTTTGAAATTCAAGATGGCGGCCAAGAATGGGCCATATAAAATTAGAATCAAATTTCTTGAAAAGGAGCCTCCTAGTTGTGTGCCAAAATTAATGTTTTTTACCCCGAAGTGCACACCCCATTCACTAAGAGCCCCCACTTCAACCATTCATCACTTGTACTTGTCAACAAATTTAAGTTACTATATCCGTTTAACCTCCCATTTACCAACGAGCTAAAACGTCATGTTATTCCTTTATATCAACCCCGGATCCAAATCATAAGCTGTAATCATAATCCATTTTAAGAGTTAACAAAATGGGAGTAGAAGAAATGACGAATTATCATTTATAGGCATGATAGGCAAGCAAACTGAATGATCGCGATAAGTTTTCAATTTCAAGGAAAGCGTTCAAAATTTGATAGAAGCACCACATTTGGTTTGTTTATATTTTTTAGGAAAAACCCGTTAAGTCACGCGAAAATCGAACATGGCGGCCAATTTCCAAAAAGCTACTTTGGGACCTTAGGTAAATGTACGTACCAAATTGGTACTTGCACCAAACTTAGAACGATTTTTGCACTTATCCGCTCTACAATACACAAATACAACAGGACAAGTAGATATTCAATGCTTCTATATACTTTATTAAATATCCAATTCAAATTTCAGTTAGTTATCTCTATCACCACAACATGTATTAAAATCGGCTAAAAGGTCATCTATCAGAGTTCGAAAGAACGACTCAATCGCAATTAATTTTACTCTATTAGACATACGATCATCTTTCTATTTTGATAAATTGTTGAGGTGGAAATCATATGAATATACATGTATAAGGAATGAATAAGGGGGGGGGGAAATATTTGTTTCTGGGATTCGAACCCGAGGCCGGATAGCTAGACCCTTGTGTGTGCGGTGTTCGTACCGTGTTCGAATCCCAGAAGGCGTTAAATCCACTTTCCATACAAATTCAGTTAACGATATCAGTGCATTAATAAACGACGTGATCTTGAAATCAAATTTTAGGACAAATTACACAATCACAATATGGAACGTTCCATTTTCATATTCCTAAAGACATGTGTACAACGTTGGACATAGAAAACGGCTTTTATAAAAAGTTGAAAAATGAATTTAGCACCTTTTGGAATTAAGCTCTTCATATGTTTGAAATACAAACAAAATGGTTTGCTGTTGTGAAAATGTACTTTTTGATGATTTGCAGTGTACAGTCATCAGCCTTAGAGTTTGCAGTTGGAATGATCTAATTTCTTGTAACTAATATCAATGGTTGAATCACTTTTCAAAAAGGTGAATTTCTTATGTCTACATGAGTACTATAATTCTAAAACAAATACAGCGCAACTTGTACCTTGTCAAGATATAAGAACGGAATAAAGAACAAATGAAAAACATATTCTGAACAAGATATACGCACACTTGTATTATATCAACTTTTTCATTTTAAAACGTAAACAATAACTGTTATCAAAATAATATTTAAAAACATGAAACGTAAAAGATTAAATGAAATTCACAATACTGAAAAACTAAACGCACACTTGCAAGAAAAGAAAAAAATATGCAACACATCTTCTGCTAGGACAGTCTCATAAATCTAAGTAGTTATTATGTATTCAGCTTCGAAAATGAATGTCGTCAAGCCATCTATCCTTTCAGGAACTTATCATGAATTACATATTAAAGGAGGGCGGTCGTGGGGACCTGGGGGTGTATTCTAAAAACGATTTTTAAGTACTTAAGGAATAGCGATTTGCTAAAATACATTTTAGTGACGTAGATATGACGTAGATAAAATTAATCTGAACTTCAGAATACACCCCCTGCACATGGTTTATTCTGAAAACGAGTTTAAGTGAAAATTTATTGTATCTACGTCATATCTACGTCACTAAAATATTATACTGTACTTAAGGAATAGCGATTTGCTAAAATACATTTTAGTGACGTAGATATGACGTAGATAAAGTAAATTTAACTTCAGAATACACCCACAGCATATGGTTTCCTCAGAAATATCCTGCAGACAAACATTGGGGATGGATCAAGGTAGGTAGACAACATGGACACGTTCTATGCTAGTACCCGAGTAGTGACGTCACAATCTTGTGTTATAACATGGCAATGGTTCTAAACCACTTGTCCTTCGATTCGGGGTGGTAAAAAGTGGGTTGGCACTAGACGGTTGCCATCTTAGCAACCGCTAGGACAGACATTTCTGGCTTGCCTGACATTGTATAGAACCATTACACAGGCAAAATTAATAGCTGTGACGTCACACTTCGGTACCCAATTGCATTTTAATTAGATGAATGGTGTGTGGTGACGTCAGGGCACCACCTTTCTGGCTGGTATTATGGGTCCACGCATATATTTTTGAAAACACAAATTGTTACGGTTGCTGGTGAAATTAGTTACTAAAAAAAACTACGTTAATATATCAAACGTTAATATGGGGTGTCGGTTCTCCTTTAAGGCCCGGTCACATGGGGCCATATATCACCGGATAGCGTAAACGGATAACCGTCGAATAGAACATTTGCGAAATCAAATTATCCCGTGGTGAAAGTCGTCTCCATTGCTTCACGCACAAAACATTTCACCGGATAGAACTTACATCGCCTGACAAGAAACGGACAAGAAACGCAAACAAACGGAGCCGAACGGATTGAAAAAAAATTTACTCTCCGTTGGGCATCCGGTTACGTTATCCGGTGATATGTGACCGGGGGGGGGGGGGATTCACAAACATCCTAAGTGCTAAGTTTAACTTATCTCTAAGTTGGACCATACTATTATGGAAAGCTATTTGTAGCATTGGAATAAAATATATTCAAGAGCAAAAAAACAAGAATGTTAGACTGTTCATAAATATTGCATCAAGAACATGAAATCTCCTTGAAAAAAGAAAATATTAATTAATTGAATCAACGTTGTATGCATTTGAAAAGGGACTTTACAACAATTTTTAGAGAAACTAGTGGCTTACCATACTTTCTAAGACCAACTTATCAAACTTATGATCTTTGTGAAACACCCCCAGGTGACATGGGAGTCACATATCAGCGGATAGCGTAAAGGGATACGCGACGAAATAGAACATTTGCGAAATCAATTATCCGCTGGTGAAAGATGTCTCCATTGCTTCTACGTCGTCATCGTGCATCCGTTTACGTTATCCGGTGATAAGCTGAATTTTAAAAGTATGATAAGCCATTAGTTTCTTTGAAAAATTGTTGTAAATGTCCTTTTTCAAAGGCATAAAATGTTGATTCAAACCATTATTATTTTCTATTATCAAGGAGATTTCATGTTCTAGATGCAACATGTATGAAAAGTAAAACATTCCTGCTTTGTTGCTTTTGAATGTATTGTATTCCAAGGCTACAAATGGCTTTCCATAATAGTTAAGTCCAACCTAAGAGTTAAGTTTAACCGAGGATCTTTGTAAAACACCTCGGGCTTTCAACTCTATCGGTACTGTTAACTCATCCCTGGATAGGAGGGCACCACCATTGCGGCGTGCATAGCGGATCCACGCAGATATCGGGGAAGGAGCAGCACGCACAGAGGAGATCCTCCCCGAGACACACGTCCAATGCTAGGAGACAACATCCGGGGTATGTGCCGCAGCAGCCGATATCCTCGCCCGTTATGAACCAGCCTTGGGCGTACTAGAAGAAGAGAATTAAAGGGCGAGGAACAGTTTTGGTTAGAGGGCGTTTCAAGACATAATTTTGTTAAAGAAATAGTACGGTGTTGGTGAGAGGGCACTTCAAGACATAATTTATGTGTGAGGTAAGGCAAAACTGGGTGTAACATCCGGGGTATGTGTCGTAGCAACCAAGATCCTCGCCCGTTATAAACCAGCCTTGTGAGTACTGGAAGTGGAATATTAAAGGGAGAGAACAGTATTGATAAGTGGGCGCTTGTATATATAATGTATGTGTGAGGTAATGCAAAACTGAGTGTAACATCTGGGATATATGCCGCAGCAGCCAAGATCCTAGCCCGTTATGAACCAGCCTTGTGAGTACTAAAAGAAGAGAATTAAAGGGCGAGGAACAGTTTTGGTTAGAGGGCGCTTCAAAACATGAATTCTGTGTGAGGTTATGCAACATTGCGTGTAACATCCGGGGTATGTATCGGGGTATGTATCGCAGCAGCCGAGATCCTCGCCAGTTATGAACCAGCCTTGGGAGTACTAGAAGAAGAGAATTAAAGGGAGAGAACGGTATCGGTTAAGAGAGCGTTTCAAGACATGATTTCGTTAAAGAAATAGTACGGTGTTTGTGAGAGGGCGCTTCAAGATATAATTTCTGTGTGAGGTAATGCAACACTGAGTGCAACATCCGGGTATATGTCGCAGCAGCCAAGATCCTCGCCCGATATGAGCCAGCCTTGAGAGTACTGGATAAAGAGAAATCAAGGGATGTTACAGTATTGGTTAAGAGGGCGCTTAAAGGGATCTAGTAACTTTGTTGGCATGTGCAAAAAGTGATGAATGGTTGATGCAATGTATAGTGCTGTTATCTCATATGTCCACAGGGTATTGTGTGAAAATTTCAAGTCAAATGGACATTGCATGGCCAAGTAATGAGCGAAAATGCAAAGTGATATTGGGTGATATTCACTAACTCACTGCATTCACTTTGTACAGGGATGAAAAACTCGCCCGGAGTTTTTCTTATCTGAATACTTTGATCGTACATATCTTTGTAACGAAAGGGAAATTTGAAAAACCGAAACCTGTCCCATGATTTTATTGTTAATACGAATACAACAAGGTATGAGGGAACCGCTAGAATTAAAATTTTATTTTGAGGATTTGGACAATGTTACTAAGTCCCTTTAAAGACTTACTTTCTTTGTATTAATGAGGTAATGCGAAACTGAGTGCAACTCAGTTTGTTCAGGTAAACACTGTTCTTTTTCTTTGACAATTCCAGATATCATTCAGAGGAATGTTACAATGATTTTGGTATAATATGATTGAAGTCTCCCATATTACTTTCGGAACAATTTTGTGAAGTTAATGAATCACTTTGAGTAGATTCATTCTATTTAATTTGGCACTCAGAGTGTTAACCTAAATGAGTCTCTAAAAGCCCACCGCACACTACACGATCCGAGTCCGATCCGACGAACAACTGAGTATCTGAACTAAAACCATGCGCGCGTATTACATGCATGTAATATTGTTCAGATACTGAATCGTTCGTCGGACCGGGTCGGATCGTGAGTAGATTAATTATATTTAATTTGGCACTCAGAGTGTTATGCCCGGCGCAGACAGAGCCGACTCGACTGGTTGTCATTCCGATCGGCTCAGTTTTCAGTGCCTCGCGACACACATTTTGTCAGTCGAGAGACACAGTCGGATGCCAGTTGGGGCCGATTCAACACGATACATCTGCTCCGACCGACCGGGCCCAACTCTAGCCTGATTAAAACCAGTCGGATCGGGTTGAGTCGGGTCTGTCTGCGCCGGGCTTAAATCTAAATGAGTTTCTAAAAGCCCACCGCACACTACACGATCCGAGTCCGATCCGACGAACAACTGAGTATCTGAACTAAAACCATGCGCGCGTATTACATGCATGTAGTATTGTTCAGATACTAAATCGTTCGTCGGACCGGGTCGGATCGGGTCGGATCGTGAGTAGATTCATTATATTTAATTTGGCACTCAGAGTGTTAATCTGAATGAGTTTCTAAAAGCACACCGCACACTACACGATCCGAGTCCGATCCGACGAACAACTGAGTATCTGAACTAAAACCATGCGCGCGTATTACATGCATGTAATATTGTTCAGATACTGAATCGTTTGTCGGACCGGATCGGATCTTGTAGTGTGCGATGGGCTTAAAACTCACCAGGAATTTGTTGGTACATCCGGGTTGTTTGCAGTCCTGCGAACCACATGCGAAGATCCTGGCCCAGCCCTCGGCATCGGGAAGGAAACATGAAATCCCCTTTTTGGACGACGCGGACGATGGCGACAATGACGACGGTAGAGCCGTTTTGTTCAGCGCTTTCATCAGCTGTTAAAAAGAGGAGGAATTTACAAGGATGATTTTAATGCCTTGGCCAGTTCCACACCATCACAGTTCAAATCAAATCATATCAAATCAAATCAAATCACCTTTTCGAGCTGGTGCTCGCATGCGAACAGTCCCTTGTGTTCCTATGCCGGGTGGGGCGGACATGCCTCAGCCGAATCCACACCATCGGTAGTAACGTGACATTCCAAATCAAATCAAATCAAATCAAATTACCTTTTCGAGCTGGTGTGCATACTCATGCTCGCATGCGAACAGTCCCTTGTGCTCGGAGCCGGGTGGGGCGGGCAGGCTTCAGCAGGATTAAAAACCATCGGTTATAATTCACAAGACAGTTCAATTCAAATGAAGTTACATCAAATCAAATCAAATCATATCAAATCAAATCAAATCAAATCAAATCAAATCACCTTTTCGAGCTGGTGCTCATACTCATGCTCGCATGCGAACAGTCCCTTGTGCTCGTAGGCCGGGTGGGGCGGGCAGGCTACAGCGGGACTAACACCATCGGTGATACGCACGGCTGCGCGAATCACACTCTTGTGGTAGACCACCGAAGCCGCGGTCTGAGAGAAGTCCTCCTTGATGTCCAATCTAGGTCGCAAGTCTTCCACCACGGCATCGTAGATGTCGGAGAGTTCTTCGAGGTCGTATTTGACCTGGGAGGCTACCATGCTCAGCTCCTTGGCAGCGATGACGACATAGTCCTCCATATCTGTATAATTAGATAACATTGGAAGAAAAACAGTAAAGTCAAACTAAGGTAAATAGTCATACTCAAACTACCATTGAGCATGTTGAGCTTGATGTGATTCAGCAGGTCTTCAACAATAGCGCTGTATACATCTGTGCGAGTTCTACGAGGTCGTGTTTGACCCTGGAGGCTGCCATAATCAATATCAGGTCCTTGACTTGACAGCGGTAACGATATAGTCCTACATATCTGTAGAATTAGATAACAGTGGAAGAAAACAGGTCAAACTAAGGTAAATCGTCGTACTAAAATTACCATTAAGCATGTTGAGATTGATGTGGTTCTAGCAGGTCTGTTTCAATTGCGTCGTAGAGGTCTGCAAGCCCTGATAGATCGTGTTTGACATCGGACGCTATCGGGATCAGGTCCTTGGCAGCGATGACGACATAGTCCTCCAAATATATACAACGAGATCATGGTGACATAAAACAGAAAGGTCAAACTAAGGTACAGAATAATAGTACTTGAACTGCCATGTTTCGTTTAATGATTCAGCAGTCTTCAATATCTGTAGAATTAGATAACAGTGGAAGAAAACAGAAAGGTCAAACTAAGGTAAATAGTCGTACTTAAACTACCATTGAGCATGTTCAGTTTGATGTGATTCAGCAGGTCTGTATCAATTGCGTCGTAGATGTCTGCAAGCTCTGATCGTGTTTGACTCTGGAGCCTACCGTGCTCAGGCCCTTCGCTGCGATGACGATATCGTCATCAATATATGTGACAAAAGTACAGTATACGTCAAAATAAACTTTCCACATTACTGCAGTAATCCCTATTGATGTGTACAAAGTTTATTTTGACCAATACTGTATGTGACATCACTATTTGACCATGTTAAACTATTTCGATACTTTATAGTCATGATAGTGCACTGGCATATTGTAAGGTTGTATAAGGTTATGCAAGGTTATACAATGTTATAGGGTTATATAAGGTTATATTCGTTTAAATATGATTATATACGGTTAAATACGGTAATATCGGAATTCTGATCTGAACTCACCTGGAATCATTCGCTCAAGGAGGAACTCCCCCGGGAGTTGGAGCTTGGACAGTGTTTGTGAGACCGACCCCTCGCGAGTCACACTGACAGTCGATACGATCTCCGTCTTCTCCGATGGGGTTGATTGCACGAGTGAAAGCACGTTGATCTGGATATTCCCAGCTGTATAAACGGCTTCCAGCCTATCGTGCGAGTCAGCTTTTTCGAAGGACACGAGCTTCACTTCTGCTGCCTTTGATGCTGCTGCCAAAGCTAGGCATAGCATCAGTAGACAAGTTTGCACTCGTGGATCCATGATGCTTCTCTGTGAAAGTGGATACAGAAACGGATTAAATTAATTACCGTCAATCACGTTTATGCTTACGATCCTATTATAGTAAATTAATAAAACAAAGGCAAAAATAATTAAAGGTATAGAGGGCACTACAGAAAATATTTTGTTGTGAGATAATGAAAAACTGAGTGTCAAATTTGAAAGAGCATACAATTTTAATGACAGAATAAACTTTATTTGATCAAAATCGGTTCAGAAACGGCTGATATATCCATTATTATAAAACGGCTCTGGTAAATTCAGTAACGTGATTGGTTATATCCAGTCACGTGACTATTCATTAAATTTCAACAAACAAACAAGAAAAAGCGTAACACATGTGTGTTGTCACTTTTTGTTGCGCGATATTTGCACGGCTGTGACGTCACAATGCTTGTTTATATAGTTCTACGAAGTCAAACTTGCGAAAGTGATACAAAAAAAAGAAGAAAAATGCTTTGTTTTGTAAATAATCTGTTCTGTAGTAAATCAATCTTAGCGGATTCGTAACTTATATGGTATGTGGTTTGATATTGGGAAGTTTTGGAATGGAAATGCATACAATTCTTTGATAATTCTCACTTTTAACGGGAACATTTTTCGGATTTTCGGCAATTTACCCATCGACTGCATTTGATCTGCTGAGCTGCAGAGTCAAATTCAGTGAAGTGAGTGCACTCTAGTGATGATTAATTTGGTAAATTCCTAACAAATTCACACTCTAGCGAGTAGATAGACTGGGTTACTAATTATGGCGAGTCTGTTTTCAATAATCTAGCAAAATAAAACAATCCGTGGTTGAGCCTGTTTTATAAGACAAATAATACTACGGTCTTGTTATCGTGCGTGTCATGTAAATGCATCGACTCTCGGCTATGTTAGCTGTGCGCATGCGCACTCGGCTTCGCCTCGTGCACAACGTACAGCTAACATAGCCTCGAGTGCAATGCATTTACACAACGCGCTCTAGACCGTGTATTATTTGTATAACATAACCATTTGCAATAATTGTGGGGCCCCACATTTATTCGATAATTTTGAACCAGCCGTTAAAAAAAAAATTAAAATGCTTCCTCTTTTCAAATATTTACAAAAGAGGTTTTTAAATAGTTGTTGATTATCTCTCTATCTAATCACTATTTCAACAAAAAATCACATGCACTATATTTTATTTTAAATGGTCGAAACAGATGAGTGTTTAGAGAGCGCCCTCCTGAGTTTTAATGGCTCTTTTTGGATTATAACAGGCTTTTTACTTAGTCATTTGTAAATTGTTTTGTATTCCTTTCAGGCATGCTTGGTGGGGTTATAACTTTGAGTTTGTAATGTAATGGTGCATGTTTTGGTTACTAAAATTCAGGTTGACCAAAACTGTACTCTCTTTACCAGAACTCAACTATCCCTTTAAGTACGATTTAATGATTTTCCGGGACACAATTAATAATTACAGCCAATAGAGTGCCTACGGATTTCATCCTAGCAGAATCTTCACCATATGCAAAATCACCCAATATTCAATCTTTTTCCAGAGACACAAATTTGACTTCTGGCGCCTTTGTGACGCTTGTATTCTTGTGCTGGAACTATCACTATACAAAAGCTATCGTTTCCTTGCAGCATTCGCTCAATAGCAAGCGGAAGGTACTTAAAACTTGTAAATCATTAATGTGCAAGCCCATAGCTCTTCGCATAGCTACTTTTGCTGAGAAACTTATTATGCAAGAGTGAAAATGCAGGAATTGTGCACTCAGTCATGCGAACACAGCATTCACGGCTCAAGAGTTTTTTGGGCGTTATCGTTCGGGCCTTAGATTACCCCTTAGACTAACGTTAAAACTTAATCAAATATATAAAGTAGGGGGAGAATTAAACAATGATTTCCTGAAAAGTTTTCTAACTGGGCACTGTAAATGTCAAATTATTGTAACTACTACAATCATAAAAGCTGCAATGCTCCATGCTGATTGGCTATTGACCAAGTTGGTCATTTGGTTGAACCAAATTAGTTACAATAATTGGAAAGTGTTTTTTTTTTAATGAAATGGGTCCTAAGTCAGTGTAGGTAATACACGATTAAAGGGGTAGTACAGTTTTGGTAAGGCTGAACTTTAGTAACCAAACCTGGACAGTAACATTATAAACTAATAGTTATAACTCTACCATGCTCGAAAGGTATACAACATTACAAACGACTAAGTAAAAAACCTGTTATCATTAAAAAAGAGCCATGAAAACAAAAGAGGGCGCTTTCTAAAAAGGCATTGGTTTCAACCATTTTTCATACAAAATTATGCATGTGATGTTTTATCGAAATAATGATTAAATAGATAAAAAACGATTTTGAAAATTTTTGAAAATTTTTGAAAAAGTGCAAGCATTTTTCTAATTTTTTTAAAAAATCATCTAATTATTTGGGCCCCAAATAACTATAAGATCAGATATATTTATTGATATTTCAGCCGTTTCTGGGTCGATTTTGACAAAATAAAGTTTATTCTGCCATTAAAAATGCATGTTCTCTCAAATTCGACACTCGGTTTTTCCTTACCTCATAAAAAAAATGTGATGTGCAGCGCCCTCTCTACCAAAACTAACCTCCCCCTTTGAATGGTGCATGTAAAATGGTTCTTAGAAAAGGTACACACATAAGTGGTAGAGAAGAGAGATTTTGAGAAGAATTACAGAGAAGAATGAGCCGTTAAGAAAAGGAAACTCATTATAATATATGAGTTGCATTTACCCTTATTATGGGTACAAGGTACTTCTTAGAATAGCACAAAACGTCTTGAAACATATAAAAGATCCGAAAGGTACATAAATATATATGCAAGGTATATCCTGCCATGGAGAAGAAGAAATGAACGGCCTTCTCTTGCAAATTCTGGTAAAAGGTTAAATGGAGTCTAGGTATTTGGCAAGTATGATGATTAAATACCAAGCTATAAATGAAAAGTATACGAACAAAAATAAATAACTAATTTGGCATTCTCTTCGAAGACGTGCCCACATCTACTAAAGTAAAAGGTCCAATCAGTTAGACGTGCCCACGACTTGGTATGCGTGACTGTTGGAACCCCTAAAAGGCAAGGGGCTAGCCCTGCTGTGTAATTGACACGTCGGCTGGTATAAACAGGTGACCGCTAAGATAATAACATAATATTATAAAGACATCGTCAAAACAAAATACGTGTTTTAAACACTGATACATCACACACACACAATCAACCCAACTTAACTTACTTTTGATTCAAGGTCTCGGGTTCCAGCAACGACTTAAAAGATGTCTGTCTTCAACGCACGAACGCCAGTCTAGTTAGTAACTGTAATACTGACTTCTTATATGTGGATGATTTCCTTTCATAATACATGTGAAAGGATGTCTGGCTAGTCCTCGGTTCGATCTGCTTCAAAGACTTTATTGAAAAGATAATCGAAGAAGTAGAAGAAAGTTGGATCGATTAAGCTTATAAGATTAAGGATAAAAGGATAAGAGCGCAGGACCCAGGGGCTCGATTACGGACCAGCGACATTTACCGTGGTAATTATCATCATTGGCTCTAACTCATCGATGTCAATAGGCTAGGATAACGTACGCTCATCAACAGAGCGTAGCAGAGAACATACCGCCCTTATACGCAACCGTAAACATGGTGAAGGATTACACAAGCTGACAAGCTGACAAGCATATCTATCGATCAGTGGAACTAGGGCTGGTTCCTGGAGCTTGGCTAGGTTCAGGCTGGGTTCTACTTCGCAACAACTCTACACAAGACACTGCAGACATGTGTACTAGTTGGCTTCCTCAGGCAGACTGCCCAGATTTAATGTGTAGCTACTTGCTACTCAATTTAAACACAATATAACACAAGATCACTCTAAATTCCATGCAAATTAGCTGGTGATAAATATACATAAGAATAAAGGCTAATAAATATTCATGGCATGCACCCAGCATGCACTGTACAAGTAATGTCAGTACTGAATATTCATGCATAATGGTTATTCATGATGCATAGTAAACTGTATACATCTACACATATTCAAATGACCTCATCAATATTCATAAGGGCAGACCAGATGTGCAGTGAAGGATATGAGAGAGAATGGAGATCAATCTGAAAGGATGAGGGTGATTGGGTGGAAATGAAATGCAAATGAGTTAATGAATATGTACTAGTAGATGAAATGGTATGGAGTGGCATGGCAAGTTAAAATGATGAGTGGGGGTTGGAACTGTATAAAATATAGCCCTACAAACCATTCCTCCTCTTACAAAAAAAATGTCCTCATTTTACAAGCTCTTATCGGAGTAAAGAGTACAGTAATTATAAATGATTCATTCTCATCTAGAGCCACATTTACGTAATACAACATATAAAAACAAACCACTAGGAACAATTTTATGGCAAAATTGATCACTACTATTGGCAGTGTTAAATAATCATCATGTATCCTTTAAATTGTCATGATCAACATAAAATAAAATAACAATTAATTTGTCCTCTTTTCGTAAATACATGTATTGTATAAAGAACCTTTTTTTTAATGCATTCTGTATCCTGCCGTTTACTCTCCAAATAAACCAAGATATATTATTGGCTACGGTTCATTAAAAATTTCGATATCAATTCTCATGCACAAGAATCAAAATTTAATTACATTAATAATATCTCAAGTGCCTAAAAAAAAAAAACTTATTCGTTATTAAATATCAGGCACAATATGGCGACCATAAGTGAAAACCAATTCCAATATTTATCAATACAAAATAAACTAATGGCACTTATTTCAAAATTTGCCTTTACACATAGTTCTTCAACCATGGATAAACAAACATTATTATAATATTTTGTTAACCCTTTTTTTTAAACCATAAATAATCAGACATTGGTATTATTTTTTTTTCTTTCTCTTTTACCTGTTATATTTATAACCATATATAACCAATATTATGTTTTTCTTCAACAATGAACGATCTGGCATTATTTTCACTTCATCTGGAAATAAGCAAACATTTAGACTGTACTTTTCTCTTTCTAAAAAATTTTCCAAAATAAATTCAACAATTCAACCATTTTTTTTGTTTTGGCCTTGAACAACAACTTTTCTTTTAAATGTTTGTTTTGTTGTTCAACTCTCCCTTTTATACGTGTACTATATATTATTATTAACAATCATATATAACACTAATTTAACAAACAAATAGATCAAAGTCAATTTGACATTAGAAAGGTAGAAACATTTCAATCCATCATTTTTATGTCACATCTTATTCAGTGTGCAAAGACTAATGCATCTTCAGTTTTTCGACCAAATAACGTTGCTTCACTGTATTGCGACGAATAATTAATGTAACAGTCTTTGGGACTTAGCCTAACACTTCTACCTGCTATCAGTCCATTCACTCCATTCTCAAGTCTATAATCTTTCTTTTCTTCCTTTCAAAATTGTCCTCTGCACTAATGTCCGTTCTGAAGTCTCTGCTTGTGCAAATTTACTATTCAAGATTTCCTTCCTTACTAAGTGTCCATTTCACTAACGTCCATTCTAAAGTGTCCATTCTTCTTCCTAATGAATTTTATCATCTGTTCATTCTTTCCTAAATGTACATTTCTGCTCCTTTCCTCTGTACAGACTGTTGTACGCTTTCACTCCTATACTGTGCATCGGCTTTTATCAGTCCATATAATAAATGTACTTAACCTGTGTTCTAACGTTCAATATTAAAATGTTTTTAATATCCTATCCCAATTTAAATTCTCAATTAATTTCTATTTCCTATCCAATTATTTTTCCTATCAAATTTATTTCTGTCTAAATTACTTTTTCCACTTTTGGTAGTCCTTAAAGCGTTGTGGTTCGCGAATTCGTCTTCCATAACGCGACTGTTTAGAGTCTCTAGATGGTTCCTGGCCAACGGTCGTTGAGTCTCCCGGCGCTGATGAGGATGCTTGCGTCTCGGCTCGCGTCTCGTCTTGCGTCTCGGCTCGCGTCTCGGCTTGCGTCTCCGCCGACGAAGTGGTTCGCGGCGTCGTAGAGAACCTGGTAGAAGTTGGCTGGTTTCCCTCAATTGGAGTTTGAGTGTGTGTGTATCAGCACTGCCCGGTCCCAGGTATTGGTCAGGTGAAGACGACTGTGCTGACCATAGTGGTTGGTCAGTACTCTCCCTGGAGTAAGTATCTCCCAGATGATTCGGCCTATCTGACCATGATGGTTGGTCAGGTGGGCCATCCCTGGACTGAGTAGATGAGCGGCTTGTTGACGGCTGATTCGACTGCTCTGCCCATGAAGGTTGGACAGAACTGTCTTACCGCTGGTGAGGAATGGATTGGTCAGCTGTGGCTTGACGAGTAGGCTGGTCACGATTCCTGTTGGGTGATTGATGTCCCTGGTGATCTGCTGGTTGACGAGCTGAGGGGAACACTTCAATAGTGGCAGGATTTGCTTTACCCATTGGAGGAATTAGGGAGTTACTTCTTGGTGCAGATGGTTTACGGACAGGAGCTGGGTGTCGGCTTCCCTCTAGGCTAGCTTTCGAACGGAACAACTTAAGTCTATTGTGGTGGACTAGCTTTTCTTTCTTCTTGTCATCAACTATCTTGTAGTTTAACCCATCCAGTGAAGATGAGATGACGGTGAATGGTCCGCGCCAGTTTGGATCAAGTTTGTTCCTTGCAATTACTGGATCATGTAACCAAACTGTATCTCCTGGTTTATACTGGACCATACGGCTTGATGTGTCGTAGTCCTTCTTCTGTCTCTCTTGAGCTTGACGTAGATTCTGCTGCACAAAATTGAAGGCTTTTCTGAGTCGTCCACAGACATCTGCAACATATTCCTCTGCTGAAGTATAGGGTGCAGAAATGACAGGACAGGTGAGGTTAGCAGGCAACCGGGCTTCTCGTCCATGCATTATGTAGTACGGTGTCAGGCCAGTGCTGGAGTGAACACTAGAGTTGTACGCAATCTGAAGTAGGGGGATATGTGTGTCCCATTCTCCTCCTTGATGAGCCATGTACTTGGCTAACTGCTCCTTAATGACTCGATTGGCTCTCTCTACTAAACCTGCTCCTTGCGGGTGATATGGTGATGACCTAGATTTGCGAATGCCAAGTTTCCTGCAGAGATCTTGGACAATCTTGGACTCAAATTGTCGTCCTTGGTCCGTGTGTATTGCTTCTGGAACGCCATGCTCCTTTATGTAGTCTTCAAAGAGGTTTTTGGCGACAGTTCGTGCGGTCTGATCTTTCATTGGATATATGTTGATGTACTTGCTGAAGTGATCTACTGCTACCAACATGTAGCGATAACCATTCTTCGAGGTAGGAAGTTCAGCAATATCTGAAAATACGAGTTGAAGAGGGTGATCAGATGTAATATTCTGCAACGGAGCTTGATGTTTAGGGTTGGGCATACGGATAGATTCGCAAGCAGTACATGTGTTGCAGTGTTCGTGGATGTCTCTGGACATAGAGGGCCAGTAGCACATAGCTTCTGCTCGCTGGATGCAACGCTTGGCTCCAAAATGTCCTGCTGCTACATTGCCGTGAAGCTGATCTAGTATTTCTGGAACCATAGAAGTAGGGACGACTGCTTGTAGGGTGACGTTTCCAAAATGATCCTCTTTCTTCCTGTATATGATTTCATTCTCTATGGTGAATCGAGGAAACTGCCAAAGAAGTCGTCTCAGAGATGGAGGCTGACGTCGGATGAAACGGACTGATGGGTGGTGTCCACTGCAAACATATTCAATGATCTTCTGAAGATCCTTATCATTTCTTTGGTGATACTTGATCTGGTTGAGATGGTTTGCCAGGGTGAACTTGGATTCTTGGTCAGCTTGGTCTGTCAATGCTGAAGAAACTGGCTTGTGTCCACCTGGACTGTCCTTGGTTACTGGTTGAGTTTCGACCACATTGCAGCGGGGTTGGCTGAATGGAGGATGTCGCTCTAGATTTGAAGATGGATGCTGAATACCAGATGGCTGCTGGGTAGGAAGTCGTGACATCGCGTCAGCGTTTTGATGTGAGCGTCCCTGCCGATGCATGATGGTGAAGGTGTACGCACTCAGCTCGATCACCCATCTGGCTCGGCGGCCTGATGCTTCATCCTGGATTGGTATTTTATTGAAGCTTAGCAAAGGGCGATGGTCCGTGATTACATCAAATTCCTGTCCTCTCAAGTAGTGTCGGAAATGTCGCACCGAAGCGACGACTGCCCAAAGTTCTCTGTCGTACGTGGACCACTTCTGTTGAGTATTGTTGAGTTTCTGGCTGTAGTATGCAACTACACGTTCTTTGCCATCGTGCACCTGCGTTAGTACTGCTCCGATTGCATCCTGCGAGGCGTCGGTTGCTAGTCGAAAGCTTGAGTTGAAGTCAGGGTACGCTAAGATAGGAGGATTGGTAAGCGCTTCTTTGAGAGTGTTGAAGGCTGATTCACACTCTTCCGTCCAGAGGAATTGAACTTTCTTCTGTGTAAGCCTGGTCAGGGGTGCTGCTATCTTCGAGAATGATGGGATAAAGCGACGGTAGAACGACGCTAGCCCGATGAAGGATCTGATCTGAGTAGCATTCTTCGGTCTTGACCATGCTGAAACCTTGGAAATGTTACTAGGGTCTGGACGAACACCAGATGAACTGATCACATGTCCGAGATAGTTGACCTGCTTCTTGAAGAATTGGCATTTGGACATCTTCAACTTCAGTCCAGCATCTCGAAACCGTTGTAGAACTTCTTGTAGATTGGATATGTGTGATGGGAAGTCTCGTCCAAGTATAATGCAGTCATCCAGATATACTAAGCAAGTGGACCAGTGTAGACCCCGTAGAACATGCTCCATGAGTCGTTGGAATGTCATTGGTGCATTGACGAGGCCAAACGGCATGACGTTGAACTCATAAAGTCCAGTTCCAGTAGTGAATGCCGTCTTCTCCTTACTGTCCGGGTGTAATGGGACCTGCCAATATCCCGAGGAGAGATCAATGACACTGAAGTAGGATGATGAAGATAGGGCATCGAGAGTGTCGTCCTGACGAGGAATGGGATGTGAGTCTTTCACTGTGACAACGTTCAAGGCACGGTAGTCGATACAAAATCTGAAGCTGTTATCTTTCTTCTTTACCATCACAATTGGGCTGGACCATGGGCTAAAACTGTGTTGGATGATTCCACGGTCAAGTAGGTTGTTGACCTGCTGTTCGATCTCAAGTCTCATCGCTGGTGATGTGCGGTAGGCTCTTTGATGAACAGGCCTGTCAGTAGTGGTGTGGATTTCATGGTGAATCATACCAGTCTGTCCAATATCATTGGTGGAAGAACTGAAAACATCATGATAACGGTGAAGAAGTTCCTGTGCTTGGTTGTATTCTTGTTCAGTGAGATCTGCTGTAGACAACATATTGCAGACTTCTGATTGCTGCTGTGGTTCAGTTCCTGCGACGACTTTGTCGACCAAGGCGTATTCTTCATCTTCATGACCAGTGATGGAGTAGAATTGGCCCAGGAGTGTATTTGATGGAAGCTCTATTGTTTCTGATGTGGGGTTGATGAGACGTACTAGGATGAGTCCATCCTGGGGTCGAAAAAGACATCTCGCGCCGGCAACTTGATGGTGCTCATCTATAGAGGGCTCGAAGAAGCCATCGTAATCTCGTGGACTCATATCAGCCTGTTGAGATATAAGACGTCCGTGCACGTGAGATTCACTCATCTGTGGAAGTGTAGCTTTACCCACTAGCGAAACGTTGCATCTCCGGGGTACTTGATATTGACGATGGTCTACCAGTGGTATTGCTGAGCCTTGAATGTAGAATGTTGAAGTTAGGGAGGATATTGAAGCGCCATGCTCTGTAAAGAAGTTCCAGCCTAGAATGCAAGTATGGCAGATGTTTCTAGCAATGTAAAACTGATGTGAGATGGTTTTACTACCAATATGCAAGGTTGCTGTAGCTGAACCAATCGTGTCTAGCGATTCACCTGTAACGGATGATGCAAGGGTGGTAACCTTATGTAGAGGGCTGCGTTGACCTTCAGGAATTGAATAGTAGAAGTCAGCGCTTAGAAGAGAAATGTGTGCTCCGGTGTCAAGAAATGCAAGAACGTATGTGTTGTCAAGTATGACTGGAACATAGGGAGGTGGTTGTGATGAAGGAGGGAGATCCTGGCTCTTACTCGATGACATCACAGGCACGCCTTGTTGTGGAGGTGCTTCAAATGGTAATGCAGTTGGTGGAGGTACTGGAGGTGGCGATGGAGGAAGTAGTCCATCCACTGGGGGCGACTGTTTTTCTGGTTGGGTCTGTTGTAGAACCGTTGGTGACTGACCCTCATCACCAACTACTCCTAGTTTTCCTGGTCCTCGAACTGCACATGATGAGAGCGCGGTGATGATTTCCAGTCCGATTGTGTTGAATAATGACTGCGATCCTGATCACGCTGCGAGCGATGTCGTCTCTCGTTGTAATGGGGTGATCGACGACGATCCCAAGTAGGTGACGAGTGGCGCTGTTCCCTCGGAATATCACGAGACGGAGAATACTGTCGTCCATGGTGGTAGGAATTCTGTTGATGACGACGTTGATCCCTTGGTTGATCAATCGAAGGATGCCTTTGTTCATCGTTGAAGGGTGATGTACGTTTGTATCTATATGGCGACAAATCACGATGACGGTTCCTGGACCGATCGAAGGAGGGAGTACGACGTCTGTCATACGAGGAGTCACGATCGAAGGAGGGAGTACGACGTCTGTCATACGAGGAGTCACGATCGAAGGAAGGAGTACGACGTCTGTCATACGAGGAGTCACGATCGAAGGAAGGAGTATGACGTCTGTCATACGAGGAGTTACGATCGAAGGAGGGGGTACGACGTCTGTCATACAAGGAGTTACGATCGAAGGAGGGGGTACGACGCCTGTCATACGAGGTGTCACGTCTACTCCTGTGTGTTGACTGAGAATAATGATCTCGCCTTGGTGGAGAAGGAGATTGGTATCTTATTTCACGCTTGCGAGGCGGTGACTTGTGTCCCATCTCTAACTTCTCGATCCGGCTCAGTACAGAATCCAACTTATCTGCTAAGTGTTGTTCTTCTGACGTGGCAGCCACTGTCGTCCTGTTCTCTGGCTGTGTTAGCTTAGTAGCTCGCTCTATTCTAATGGCGTATTCAAGTGCATCATCAAATTTCTCAGCTCCAAGTTCGTAGACTTTTCGACGAAGTTGTGCATCGATTCCAGCCATAAAACGCCTAAATTTCTCCCCATTTTGTGCATTGTTGTCATAGTCTGGGAAGGCTTCTACAACTAGCGTGGATAGAGATGCTGCGTAGACTTCAAGTGGCTCATCTTGGTCTCGCACTCTTGCAGTGATGCATGACTGGAAATTGTTGATGTATGCTGACCCACCAAATACCGACTGTAGGGCCTTCTTGGTTTTTGAGTAGTCCGACTTTTCAGATGCAGGGAGGCTGTCCCAAACTGTGAATGCGGAAGAGGACAGTCGTGACGGTAGCAGAAATTCTTTCTTCGCTGAGCTGTCTTGTGCTGCGTCCACAGCAACTTCGAAACGCTTCACCCAGTGACGAAAATCTTGACCGTCATTCCCCGAAAAGGGTTCTGGAAGATCTATTCTATATGACGACATGCTTAAACTGTGTCTCTGTACACGACTGAAGGTATATATTTAAGCAAAATTTATGTGAACAAACCGAAGAAGGGCGAATATCTATACTGTCTCACGTAGCATAATGTGAAAGAGTCATCATTCGAATCAATGTAGTGATGAAGGGCGAAACATTCACTTCACGCAGCAAAATTTCAAACGTGAAGGAGGGCGAAAATGTAATCATTCAAATCAATGTAGTGATGTAGGGCGAAACATTACCTTCACTCAGCAAAATTTCAAACGTGAAGAAGGGCGAAACATTCATTTCACTCAGCAAAATTTCAAACGTGAAGGAGGGCGAAAAGGAAGTCAATCTTCTCATTCGATAAAATGTGAAAACACATCACGATGAAGGGAGAGAGAAATCACTCACCAAACACATAAATTGGCTGTACAGTGTCGTTGAAGACAGGGTGAAACTCCAAAAAGAACGGCTGGATTGAAGCTTCATGCAGAAAGGCTATGCTTGAGCCACGCCCTAAAGATGCTGTGCATGCTGCTAAGTGCTTGTTACTTGAAGAGGAGAGCGAAGACCACTAGCTGGCCACCAGTGTGGGGGTAGGTATTTGGCCGGGACTGCGGGGCTGGAGCTTGGCTAGGTTCAGGCTGGGTTCTACTTCGCAACAACTCTACACAAGACACTGCAGACATGTGTACTGGTTGGCTTCCTCAGGCAGACTGCCCCGATTTAATGTGTAGCTACTTGCTACTCAATTTAAACACAATATAACACAAGATCACTCTAAATTCCATGCAAATCAGAAGCTGGTGATAAATATACATAAGAATAAAGGCTAATAAATATTCATGGCATGCACCCAGCATGCACTGTACAAGTAATGTCAGTACTGAATATTCATGCATAATGGTTATTCATGATGCATAGTAAACTGTATACATCTACACATATTCAAATGACCTCATCAATATTCATAAGGGCAGACCAGATGTGCAGTGAAGGATATGAGAGAGAATGGAGATCAATCTGAAAGGATGAGGGTGATTGGGTGGAAATGAAATGCAAATGAGTTAATGAATATGTACTAGAAGATGAAATGGTATGGAGTGGCATGGCAAGTTAAAATGATGAGTGGGGGTTGGAACTGTATAAAATATAGCCCTACAGGCTAGGATAACGTACGCTCATCAACAGAGCGTAGCAGAGAACATACCGCCCTTATACGCAACCGTAAACATGGTGAAGGATTACACAAGCTGACAAGCTGACAAGCATATCTATCGATCAGTGGAACTAGGGCTGGTTCTGGGTCATGATCGTTCTCTCGGTCACCGTTCGGGCAGTTAATGATGTTGTTTTTGTTTATATTGCCTATTTTCTTCATAGATGGAAACACATATTGTGTTCAGCACCGACGTATATAAACGCATGTAGAAAGGACAGAGCTTACATTGTGTTTAATCCTTTGAGTGCGAACATGGGCGTATATGTTTCCAGGGGGTTGCGGTATTTTGCCTGAATATATACATCTTCTCCATTTTCACCTGACAAGCAAAAAAAAAAGAAAATAGCTTGTCACGATTTCACCGCTAGAAATGATATACCTTGTATGACTTCCCGAAAATCGCTTAATTTTGCCCGAATACAACAAGCTTTTGCCCGAATATGATTTGAATTTGCCCGAATATGACAAGATTTTGCCCGAATATGATTTGAGATTGCCCGAATACGATATTATTTTGCCCGAATTTGATATGTTTTTGCCCGAATCTTGGGTGCATTTTGTCCGAATAGGACCGTTTTCAAAACTCCAAGAGGCTAAAGCCCCCTAGCCCCCCCCCCCCCCCCTTCTACGCCTATGAGTGCGAAGTGTATTGAGTTTTGCACAACAGTATATGCCTGGTTTGTGCAAGGAATTAGATTTTTTCTTTTTTTTGAATCGCCATTTTGTCCTACATGAGTGAACAGACATTGTTGTTTAGCCCTGACGTGAATGCATGCCGAAAGGTTGTCAAATTGGCAATGCTTATTATGGCTATTGTTTAATACTTTTAATGCGAAGGGTGTGCGAAGTGTATTGAGTTATTGCACAACATTGCATGCCTGGTTGAAAGTAGTTTGCAGACTGGTTGTTGTTGTTGTTGCATTTATTGGCGATTTCAATAAAATAATAGTAAATAAGCTGAATTATATTTATAGCGCATACCTACAGTAATGTTGCTCACATTATATGCCGATATTTTAGCATAACCATGATAACTAAATTTAATCTTTTTAATGCTCCTGTGAAAGCCTGCCTTTCCATGAATTAATGCGTAAAAGAACATTTTGATCGACTAATAAACACGACTGTGGCGCCGTTTTGCAGACTAACTGTTGTTGTTGTAATTGTTGTTTTTGTTGTTGTTTTGGTTCATTTTCGATCAAGGCTAAGTTCGCAACATTGTGACGTACGTGTTAGACAGTAAAATCCATCTCGTTCTGGAGGGCTCCTTTAATATTATGACATCATACTATCCCCTCCATAAAATGGAGTGGAAATAAGATAGTTTAAAATGATAACGGAAACAAGACACAGTCTCAGTGGACCTAACCCTCGGAATATAATATATAGACTAATTTTTCGGTCTACGTACGTGTGTCCCATACACCGTTAAAGGGATCTAGTAACATTGTTGACATGTGCAAAAAGTGATGAATGGTTGATGCAATGTATATTGTTGTTATCTCATGTCCACAGGGTATTGTGTGAACATTTCAAGTCAAATGGACATTGTATGGCCAAGTAATGAGCGAAAATGCAAAGTGATATTCAGTAACTCACTGCACTCACTTTGTACACGGAGGAAAAACTCGCCCGGAGTTTTTCTTATCTGAATACTTCAATCATACAAATCTTTGTAACGAAAGGGAAATTTGAAAAACCGAAACTTGTCCCGTGATTGTATTGTTAATACGAATACAACTAGGTACCGCTAGAATTAAAATTTTATTTTGAGGATTTGGACAATGTTACTAAGCCCCTTTAAAGCCTTGCCATAATAATAATAATAATGTTGTTTTCCACTTCTATTTTCACAACTCTAAAAAACACAAAATTATACAAATTTCAGCAAACTACATACTGTACATACAAATACAAATTATACATGTTGTGTGGTATAACAGT
>JBAMJV010006959.1:0-37399 GCA_037951105.1 Echinarachnius parma | reverse complement strand
CTTTTCTAACATCTCAGCTACAATGTAATGGAACAACAGATGTGAAATGTTGGATTCTCGTTTTGGATTAACGAACGTTTCACTGTGGGTTACCGATGTCGATCCCACGTTGCCTCCTAACGAGGAGATTGTCCAACCTCCATTTCACTTTGAGTTACAGATGTTGATCCATCCGTTGGTGTATGTAATATAATACAAGTAGCGAAATTCCAATGTGTAACTCTGGCAAAAACAATAAATAAATTCTGGTAAAATTACAAACTTGAGTGTCAGGGTAGACTACCGCACACCAGAAGATGGAACCAGGGGATTATTCTGCCCCTTTCGTACGGTTTTCATCCCCTATGTAGACCGACATTTACCTATGCAAATGGTTTAACGTGCTAGTGCCCAGGGTGGACTACCCAACGCCTAGATGATACCCAAGGGATTATTCTGCCCTAAATTGGTATTCATCTCTATCACAAATCTAATCTATCCGGGGGGTCTGAGAGTAGACGTCGAAGTGGGTAGCGCCCTGTCACGTTCTTGCGAGGGCGGCTTCACTCCACTCCAGCAAGCGCTTCTGGGAACTCCCCGTTCCTCGTTTACTGGAACATGGGATGTTTACCTTCAGGTGCGCGACGCTTCCTTTAGATGATGTCTGTTCCGGCGATACCGCCCCCACCTTTCATCACTCTGGATGTTGTACGAGGCGGTGGCGTAGATCTTGAGTTTTGTCACTACGCCAGGTTTCCATTCTTTTCCACTTGGTAGTACACACGTTCTCCAGACCTCAACACCGGGCAGCTACTTGGGCACCCTGATCATAGTATCGCTTCTGCCATCTTCTGGAGCTCTTTCTTCCTACTAGCTATGCACCGTTGATAAAGAACAGTACAGTTCTCAATAAAGCGTTTTCTGGATGGTGTATACCGGTCACACATCAATCATGAAAGCTCGCCTCCCAAAATGGATTCAAATGTAGCCATTTCTACAACACAGGTCCATGGCGAATCGTAATCAGACATACAGTCACTTTCACTACAGACTCAATTGTAATATTAATACAAGTAAGCACACGAGTATAGTTGAAAGCTTACTTTGATTAACTGCTTGTAGATCGTTGGCCCAACTCATACATGGTCTCTTGACACCCGATAATATAACATTATCGATCCTATATGGTAATTCACCGGGGATGGCGCACTTCTATTTATGATTGTAATTCTACTTGAAGTTCCCGCTTTCATTACTGTTGGTCTAACGAGGTTGTCCAACGTCCTTTTTCACTGCGAATTACCGATGTTGATCCAACGTTAGGTCCAACGAGATTGGTCCAACGTCTTTTCCAACTGCGAGGGTACCGATGTTGATCCATACGTTGGACCAACAAGATTGTCCAACGTCTTTTTCATTTCTTGCGAGTTACCGATGTTGGTTTCCAGCGTTGCTCCAACGAGAATTGTCCAACGTCAATTTCACGTGCGAGTTACCGATGTTGGTCCACCGTTGGTCCAACGAGATTGAACCAACGTCCATTTTCACTGCAGAGTTTACCGGATGTTGGTCCAATCGTGGTCCAACAAGATTGTACAACGACCATTTCACTGCGAATTACCGATGGTTGGTCCCACGTGGCGTAACAAGATTGTCAACGTCTTTTCACTGCGAGATTACTTGATGGTGGTCCACACGGTTGGTCCAACGAGAGTCTTTCCCACGTCTTTTTCACTGCGAGTTACCGATGTTGATCTAACGTTGGTCCAACGAGATTGTCCAACGGACTATTCACTGCAAGTTTACGCTGTTGGGGCTAACGTTGGTCCAACGAGATTTCCAACGTCCATTTCACTTGCGAGTTACCGATGTTGGTCCCAACGTTGGTCCAACAAGATTGTCCTGTCGTTCATTTTTCACTGCGAGTGTTACCGATTGTTTGTCCAACGTTGGTCCTAACAAGATTGTCCAACGTCCATTTCACTGCGAGTTACCGATGTGGTCCAACGGTTGTCAAACGAGATAGTCAGGACGACTTTTTCACTGCGAGTTACCGATGTTGTCCAACGTTGGTCCAACAGATATTCCAACGTCCATTCACTGAGCGTGTTACGATGTTGGTCCAATGTTGGTCCAACAAGATTGTCCAACGTCTTTTTCATCTGCGACGTTACCGATGTTGTCCACGTTGGTCAACGAGATTGTCCAACGTCTTTTTCACTGCGAGTTACCGATGTTGATCCAACGTTGTCCCATACAAGATTGTCCAACGTCCATGTCACACACTGCGGAGTTACCGATGTTGGTCCAATGTTGGTCCAACAAGATTGTCCAACGTCTTTTTCACTGCGAGTTACCGATGTTGGTCCAACGTTGGTCCAACGAGAATTGGTCAACGTCCTTTTTTTTCACTGCGAGTTACCGATTTGATCCAACGTTAGGTCCCAACGAAATTGTTCCCAACGTCTATTTCACTGCGAGTTAACGATGTTGATCCAACGTTGGTCCAACGAGATTGTCCAACGTACATCTTCACTGCGAGTTACCGATGTTGGTTCCAACGTTGGTCCAACGAGATTGTCCAACTTCCTTTTTCACTGCGAAGTTACCGAGATGTTGGTCCAACGTTGATCCAACGAGATTGTCCAACGTCCCAACGGGTTTCCAACGAGTTTGCAAGTTTCGACGTTGGTCCAACAGTTGGCTTGCTACCTGGGTATATTGGGGGAGGGGGGGGGGGGTAGTGAAATTTGTACATTACACATCCCTCGTGTTATAAGGGGATTCATTACCCCTACCCCATTCGGTGCCATTGATAACTCATATTTCGTTTTATTATTCCAAATTGATTCAGATACATAGTATAGTTCATTATTATATTCGTAGTCCCCTTCTCACTGATTGAAATAAACGCAAGCCTTTCCATAAAACATGTTTACATTGACCGATGATGGGGTTTGTTCGATCGCGAAGTTAGGACAAAACGTGTCCTAAGTGTCTACGTAATTCAGTCGTTGTCACGTGGACAGTCACGTGACCATTTAGGACGTCCTAAATATAGGACCCTTTCTTGTCAACAAGCCCCTGGCTTTGCCAAGTTAGGATTATTTCCATTATATAACATATTGTATATTGCTAATATATTGTAGCGGAACAACTTTTAGATTCTCTGGTACCGCGCGACTCTGCACCACAGACGAACCCTTCGTTGAAAAAGTACGGCGGGAAGTCCAACGATCGGGTTCCCTTCGGGAAATTTTGTCAGGATGCCGTTGTCGCCGCCTGCTGGACCGCGCCACCGGTTCCCGGGCCAGGATTCTCCGAGCTCGTAATTCGTGAGTTCGTTGGTCGCTGTTCCTACGACCTATATGGGCTCTCTGTACTGGGATGGGGATCTTGACCTTTATGTTGGTGTGGGCCCTCTTGTGTACCTCTTTCCAGGTTATCCCTCGTTGCTCAGCATAAACTGTCTCCCAGTCCAACGATGACTCAGCGAGATTCCAATTAAGAAATCTCTGTTTCCAGTCAAACGATGGACTCAGCGAGATTCGATTAAGAACCTCTGTTTCCAAGTCCAACGATGAACTCAGCGAGATTCAATTAAGAATCTCTGTTTCCAGTCCAACGATGGACTCAGCGAGATTCAATTAAGAATCTCTTGTTTCCAGTTCCAACGATGGACTCAGGCGAGATCGATTAAGAAATCTCTGTTTCCAGTTCCAACGACGACTCAGCGAAGATTCAATTAGAATCTCCGTTTCAGTCCAACGATGACTCAGCGAGATTCGATTAAGAATCTCTGTTTCCATTTCCAGTCAACGATGACTCAGCGAGATTCGATTAAGAATCTCTGGTTTCAGTCCAACGATGACTTCTTGTGAGTCTTGTGTATCCCACTCCCGACTCCATAACGGCCCAGTCATTTATAAGAACTAGACCTTCGAAAATGCCCGTAGAAGCACTCCTGCTCATATACCATCACAAAATCGATCATTTGGCAGCTGACACCCGTTCAAGCATACAACAGGGTTTGTACCTCCTTTACTCAAGGGTTCAAGAAAGAACACCTGAAATCCGTGAGGTTACCGGGCTTACAATGCGAATTTATTAGCATGCACTTCCTAGGCAACATTTTTCTTTCAGGTTATCAGACCTGTTCAGTTTATGGACATACTAAAATCATACTCTCTATAATGGTTATGACAGAATGGCAAGAATAATATAATTATAATCATTAGTCAAAATAAATTATCAAAATATGACTTACACTATGGTACAAACTAAACTACAACTACACGCCTATACGTTTAAAAGTACATGAGTCAGTAACTAAATAAATAAACGAAAAAACTTACAATAACAATACTTTTGTGTTTACTTATTAATTCAAGGCAAACTGTATTATCAACCTGATTATCGACGAGCTGCACAGGGAGACCCATTAACCCATACTTTATTAAACTTTTCAAGAGGCCATCGTTAAAAATCAGCGAAATACGAAGTCTATCCGTCTTAATCCTTGAGATAAGCACGCTGTCTAGGGATCTGGTCCCTTCTTGTCAAAAGGTTCAGTGCGGCATACCAACAGTACAATAAATCAAGCGCTATGTACACAAGTATTTAACAATAAGTTGAGAATTTTAATTACAATAAAAGTACAATAATTGCTTGGTCAAAGCGAAAGTAAACAAATATTCAAGCTAGCTGCTTGTATTAGTAGTGTTCAAGTGTTCAGGGCTTATTAGCCAGTGTATTATCGCTGAAACGGTTTACCCGCGGAAAGTGTCCCCACGCTGTCGCTTAGTCGAACCCAGTTCGACTTCGGTTTGCCCGTCCGTAGCGCCGCGATGTCGTACTCGCGAAGACCCACGTGGTCAGTCTCGTGCGAAGACCTGCCGACGTCGTTGTCGCTTCCCGCGGTGACGCTGTTGGCCCTCGACAGTCGATGTCCAGCAGTGTCTCAGTGTCTGCTGACCTGGAGCCCAAATCGCCTGAGCGTGTGCGGCTGCAAAAATACAACATCCATAAAAACTTGCGAATATATATCCCATGCAGGCATCTTTCTGCTGGAATAACTTAATGTTATGAGTAAATAATGTCGCATATTCATGAACTAAAATATTGTATCTATTCGATATGCGAACAACAAAAAAATTGTCATTACACTCATTGTATATGGTCGATTCCAACGAAAAGTGTACACGCATGTTCAGACCTATTTGATTTTTTTGAAAGGTCCTACATATCTCGACTTTTCTTTGAGCAGATGCAATCTTGGCGAGCCTTTCGCGGTCCATACAAAAATTGTGACCATTGCATTTATATTTATTTCTACATGAGCAAAAAACAATGCTATTTTTGACCACTTTTGAAAAAATCTCTTAACGTTATATGAGCGGTTAAAATCTTAGAATGAAGACTTGATTTGAAATGGTTATTTTTACATGGGAAGGTTGTTGCATATGTCATGACTCATTATATGAGTTTTTGTAAGTAACTGGCAATCATGTGATTTTTGGTGATTTATTTACCGCGTGGTAAATTTAAGCTGTTGCCTACGAATACATTTTTTAGCACTCATAACCTGATTGAAAATTTCATCACAAGATTGAAAATGTGTGCTCCAACTATAAACCCTCATCGCTCTACTATTGAAATGCATTATCAAAAATCCTAGTGTTTTTAATTGTCATAGCCGTCAGAAACAGTCAAAAGCTGAAAAGGCCGTTTGGTAAAAATGGCATTACCTACGTATACACATCATCATGTCGTAGCTTCGAATATGTGTGTAGATTAGTGAGAGATAATGCTTAGTAATAGATGGAATATAGCCTAACGCTAATATGTGCAAGGATTTATCCGTTTCAAATAATGATTTTAGGAGATATTCAACAAAATGTGTTGCATTCGAAGTAACTTTATTACAAATTAAACGTTACTTACGAAATACAAACATGACATAGGGAGCTAGATTCCTGCGCTGACATTATTTCAAACGCAAAATCACCTAGATATTTTGGCTATTTGAGTAAATGAGGCGTGATATGGTACGAAACCAAAGTTCTTTTTCATGCGTTATAATGTTCAAATTTTTGGGGCATTTAGATTACGAGCACACCAGGTTAAAAAAAGTTATTTTTTTTGCCTCATTTAAATTTAAACGTATTTTTCACCTCCTGTTTACAAGCGTACATCATCATATTAATACATTAATTAATGTGTATGAGTCGATAGGCATCCTTGGCAATATATAAAATTAAAATAACGATAGTTCAATGCTTTAATAAGAACATTAATGTGGCAATTTATCATGGGACACACTGTATTCTAGGTAAGTAAAATGTACTCGTAGGTACAAGACCAAAAGTAAACTTTCGATATTAAAGCCCATTTGTATGTCACAATCAACCTGATAAATAAGCGCTTCTAAATCCGACCAAGCTGCTTAATCATCTAGAGTTTCGACTGGAAAAGATTAATGTTTTGTACAAAGTTCGAATACACAAAAATAATGATGTCATCAGGGAATTTTAAAATCGTTTAATATGTATAAACAACATGCATCTGATGGCCTACTATCTGGCATAAAGATGATCAACCCATTCGATCCAAAAAAGCAATGCGGTTGTTCGTTCGCATATCGGTATTTTTGTCTATGATTATTTTCCTTGTTAAAACATATATCATGGAGTCTGTGTACATGGTATAACCGTTAACGTCGTATGCACTATGGGATTTTTTGGCGTAACAGTTTGTATATAAACCACATGATAAGTCGACTAATCGATTACTTTCATTTGTATTCCAGTCACACGAGAGATTGAATCAGATATGGCTCTTTATAAAGTAGGTAAAATACCGAAGAACACACCATTTGATGTCTTAATATACTATATAAAGATGGTTAGAATGATATGTATGAAATGGCACTTCATGTAATACATTGGCTCAATTTTATTAAATTATTTATCTCACAATACACCCTTACCCCCTCCGAAAATTTGAATTGAAAAACAATCAATATGTTTCGCCTAACTTTCAGCTATACCGTATCCCAACCGTTGTCCCATTACCTCAGATATATACTTTTTGTATCTTGGGTAGATAGAAAATTCGGTTATTTGTTGTAATATCGCAATTGTGTTTTAGTTAGTATATCTATAAGATGATACAACTCATTAGCATTTTCTTTATGTAATATTTATATCACATATAACAAGAGCATGTACACTGAAATATTGATACTGTTAAACAGTATATGATTATATATTAAACAGGTTATGATTGCTATAAAGATGTATTTAACGGCCATTTTTGTTGTTAAAAAGTAAAATAACGTAATTGAAAACAATGATGATGCCGTGTTGTGATGTTTTCATATGCTGCCGTTTGATTGTATTAATATTATTGCAGCCTTACATAATGTACACAGAAATCTCCAAGAATAACTTCGTTTATAATATTCTTGATAAATGTAGCACATAATGAGATTTACCTTATATTTTAGCACTGTAATACAAAAGTGGAAACAGTAATATACTGTAATACAAAAGTGGAAACAATACGAGTTAATCTTAGAAACATTCCAATTAAATTGGAGGATTCGAATCAAACTAAGTAAGCTGTTGGGATATACAGGATTGGCCAATGTGTTTAATTAATATTCACCCCTTTAACAGCATGATAAGAGCGCTGTATGAACTGTTTTTTAGGAATCTCAAATGATCCTTTATTGCATTTATCAAACAGATAATATATTACCACTCATCGTTTGAGCAATCGTTTCAAATGTATGTTTGTCATCCATACAGTTTATCGTAACTTCTATTTTATGTGCACGCTGATGTACACCTTATACAGTGATTCACCCAAATATCAAAACAAATAATGCTCTCTCTTTCTCAAATGCGTGTTTTTATATCTATTTCAGGAACAGTATGTATTTACAGACCATAGGTATACACGTTGTTTTTCGTATAGTCAAAATACAGTAATTAACTTTGCCTACTACAGGTATCTTTAAATATATGAACAAAATAATGTTACCTACGAACACACTATAATATTCGTTTATGTATTACCGAAATGTATCGTATCCCTACAAATTCCAGATTAAACATTTTCTTACATACTGTTTGCAATATCAATGATGTGGATACTATCTATCAGCCTAAGTAGGAATTCAAATCTATAGTCAGGTTTAAATGTCCAAATGTTCACATTGAATATATATTTTGTTTTGAGGACACCAGGTGTCAGTGTAAATTTGTAACAAGTATTTTGGTATTCCCAATTGATTGTAAGCACATTTGTATGATCGTATCTCACTTAGAACTGACAAGGGACCCCCATATTTCGTGACAGTCACTGTGAATAAAAGGTTTTTGTTACCTACGTATAAAGTAAATTACATGTTGCCTACGAATACTTATTTTTCACGTACATTGTATATGTGTCATATTTTTGTGCACAAACCTAAATTTGATATTTTTGGAAAGGGTATTTCCCACTCTTTAAGATAGTGGAAAATAATTCTGATTCACATATTATTAAAGAGATTATGAAAAGTGATACAACCTCATGTTTTTAAGACAGGAACATCTCAACACACTAATGAAACATTTTAACTTGAAAATTTATAACAGAGTGATGTTTAAAACACAATATGTGAATGTATTCCATGATTAGCATCTTAGAGATGAAATAAAAGCAAATTTTTGCATGAAGCAGATGGATTTGGAGTTCCATAATCACATTTTAAAAGTAATTCATCTGCATTCGTAGGCAATGTTAGGAAATGTACCATTAACTTCTCAAGACCATTACCTGGCCGTTCGGAAGATTAGTGAAGGCACTTTTTTTCTGGTTATGGTTGACATGTCTACTTAACATGTGCAAAAGGATTAAACAATCAAAGCAGTTTGAAATTCGAACCTAAAAATCTGGCCGTGTACACTTTTCGTTGGAATCGACCATATTCACCAAATAGTATATATTTAATTTATCATTCGTTATATTCCGTTTACAATCTATTACACGTTATGTAAAGCGCTATGAACCATTTGTATTTAGCGCTATATAAGTAGTTATATTGTATTGTATAGAGTACAGAAGCCATGACGTCATAAAAACACTTTTTTAGAATTTTCAAATTTGGACTTCATTTTCAGAAAGAGCATAATAAATAATGTCCAAATACCGAAAATCAAAGGAATAGGTTACGTATTGGCTGAGATATGCCCATCCGAATGAATTTTACTTCAATGAGCAATCAGTGTTATAGTGCACTGGTTCCTAAATTTATGAACCAGTGCACTATAACACTGATTGCCATTGACAACAAAAATCATTCGGATGGGCATATATCAGCCAATATGTAACCTATTCCTTTGATTTTTTGTATTTGGACATTAATTGTTATGCTCTTTCTGAAAATGAAGTCCAAATTTGATAATTCTTAAAATAATATTTATGACATCATTTATGACATCACACTTCACCACTCTATTGTATTGTATTGTACCCGGAATATTCGAGGCAAAGTCTCACTTGTAATATTACAAACTATAGTTTCAATTCGTTAAATATAACCACCACTTGCTGTAAATATTCGCACTTCGTTTAGAGCTAGTGCATATAACATACCAAAACACATTTACTAACTTGCCCCGGGAGGAATTAACATGGGAGTATATTTCATAAAACGAAATAGTCATTATACAAAACTCACAGCTACCTTTGGTTTGTGTAGCCCAAGCAAAGCACAAAACAATTATAATAATTTGTTCCGAACACACCTCATTTATGCATTACATTATAAGTAAAACAAACATACAATTTCGTATTCAAAACTTACAGCTATCTGTGGTTCGAGAAGCCTGTGAGTAGCTGAAAACCGATGCTTGCCATCCCGGAGGAATCCGTCTCTAAATTCCACGGTCGTCTGCACAATCTGCTATTACAGCCCGATTACTTGGCAGAACAATTTAAGGGGAAAACACTCGCTCTCACGGCAAAGTACTCGTTCGCCCCGAACTTCCCGCGTCTCAAGACACGCCTCCAATTGGTGGCTAAACAGGTCTGCTCTCATTCAGATCTTGGTGGCTTCTGCTGTCTCTCAAATCCGCCTCAACTCTCATACCCCGATCACCACATTCACCAGAGTACACATCCCGTTCACCCAATCACAGACTGTGGAGTGTACCACAATTCGCCCAATCACCGATCACCCTGCTATCATGTGACTACAGCGCGCAACTCTAATTGGCCCTAAAACGCGGTAACGACCCCCAGCGTCCCGTTACTAGGCGCGGCGCTAATTCATACGCAAATCACAGCCCCGTGTCCGATCGTGCGCACCAATCACAGTGCGACACGCAATCGCGCTATCCCCCACAACTAATAACCGAACTCGCTGCTATGCCGGGCAATCAATAAAACACGCACAAGTTGAACAAGCGCTACCTACTGGAGCGATACACGGAATAATACAATTACAAACCATCATCCACTCTGCACGTGCTGGGTACTTGCCCACATAAACTAAACAAACTAGTCTGGGCTCAAGTCTACTGTGACAATTTACCCCCTTCTTAAGTTTTTTTTCAATTACAAAAAAAAAAACCCCACAGAAATCCAAATAATCAAATAAGCGGACTACTTTCCAGTTTCTAGATACAAATTAAATTTCAGCCCTTCCAATTTTAGCCGTTCCCATTCCAATGCCGTCTACTAGCATAATCAACTCCGACACTAACTTTTCCCTCGATCCTTTAGCCTCCCCAACCGCTCACGCTGCTCGTCTCTCAACCCCGCACCGATGCTGACGTCGCCATCATCCTGAGTCTGCCGTGTTGTCAGGAGATGAAACGGCGGCTCCCTAGACTCGTGGCGTCTGTGTACAACGTCATCAGCGGGGCCCTCGTCCTCGACGACGGCAGTAGCGGCAACATCGAGTGGCGTTCCGTGACGAATCTCGTCCCCCGGTTCGTCCCTCCGACTAGTGTCGTCCTCCTCCTCCACATGCCGAAATCGGTCTGACGGCTCCCATTCGCCATCGGGCTCGTTGGGTGGTCGAACTCCTGGAACATTACCCAGAATCAAGTCGTAGACAGGATTTTCAACCACCAACACTTCAATCCTACCCGTGTAATACGGTGTGTCCACATCTACTTCCGCTACAGGAAATGTTCTCACAGTTCCATCGATCAAGATGCACGTCCTCTTCTGATCGGTCATCTGTGACGGGTCGATAAGGTCCGTCTTAGCCACGGTCGTCGAGCAGCCGCTGTCACGTAGCACCTCTACCTCACGGCCATTTAGCAGTCCTCTGGCCACTGGCATAACTCGTACCGGTGTTGCACCACTTGCAGCACCCGGTAGCGCCTGGTCAGCAGTCCCTGCATCTGCCTTGCGGTTACAGGAAAAACAAGAATCTAGAAGGAGAAAACCATTCTCACCACTCCTGCTCCCTTGGTTGCTCCCGTTGCGGCCCTCGCCCTTAGTGCCTTTGGAATCTCCCTCACGTCTAGCCGTCTCATCACTGTCCTCTCCTGTCCGTGGGTTGGGTTCATCCAGGCCGGCTCCCAGCTTCTCTGCCCGAGGTCGCTTGTTGCAGTCACGTGCCATATGCCCTGGACTACTGCAAATAAAGCATGCACCCTTCCTTGGTGCCCCACCTCCTTTTGGCCCGCTGACCGGCTTGTTCTGATGATCACCTGTTTCAGGACTAGGACTGTATCGAGCAAGTTCGCCATTAGGTTGACCCTTGCTACTGGGGTGCACATTCCACCTAGTACGTGACTCTATGTACCTATCGGCGGCATCGACCATACGATCAAGATCCCTTGGCCGACTTTCCTTGATGAAGGTGGCCATTGGGGATGAACAACTCGAATAGAATTGTTCCATCAACACCAACTCAATCAAATTCTCATATCCGGGTTGCAATCCCGATAGTCTCATCCAATTATTCAGATAGCTCCGCATTCTACTCACAAACTGAGAGGCAGACTCTCCACTCTCCGGTTTCGCTGCACGCAGCTTCTTGCGAAAACCCTCACTAGTCAAAGAATATCGCTCCAATAGCGCTTGCTTAACCTTGGTGTAATCCCGTGAATCATCTTCGTCGATCCTAGCGTAGGTTTCTAGGGCCTTGCCTGAAAGAAGCGCACTCAAATTCGCTGCCCAATACTTGACAGGCCATTGTTGAGCCTTCGCATAGCGCTCAAACCTATTCAAATATGCATCCATTTGGTCCTTCCCATCCTGGAAAACCGGCAACTTAGGCGCCCTACCCGCAGCTGCAGCAGCATCATCCGACTGCCCTACATGGCCTACGCCAGCTAGATTACTACTTCTCAACTCCTCAAGCTCTATTTTCAACTTCAGCAATGCTTGCTCTTCTTTTAAGTTATCCCGTTCTACCGCTCTCTGATCTCTCTCATTGTCCTGTTCCGCCTTCTCTCTCGCACGCTCATCATCAACAAAGTGTTTCAACGCACTCCCCTCCAACCCGAATGTCTTCCCAATCGCTACAAGGTTACCCAAATCCATCTCATAAGCACCTCGAAACAATCAGCACACAGGGGGGGGGGGGGGGGGGGTAAATCACTCACCAATTGTCGGGCTGAGCTGAGCAGAGGTGAGCAGTCTTGACCGCAGAGACAGGGGGCAGAGCAACGGTTCAGCTAGTCACGTAGAAGCTCCTGTAATAACAATAAAAGAACTCCAACTTCTACATTAGCACAGAGCAATGTTTCACGTGATGTTCACATCAAGAATTGTACTTATAATTGCAAATCAATAATATATCTTCCCACAAGTTATTTGTAATGGCTACAAACCCTTTAAAGAAAGTCCCTTCGTGGTCGCCAAAAATTGTCAAAAGGTTTGCGGCATACCACAGTACAAATAAATCAAGCGCAATGTACACAAGTATTAACAAATAAGTTGAGAATTTTAATTACAATAAAGTACAATAATTGCTGGTCAAAGCGAAAGTAAACAAATATTCAGCTAGCTGCTGGTATTAGTAGTGTTCAAGTGTTCAGGCTATTAGCCAGTGTATTATCGCGATACCGGTTTACCCGCGAAAGTGTCCCACGCTGTCGCTTGTCGAACCCAGTTCGACTTCGGTGCCCGTCCGTAGCGCGCGATGTCGTACTCGCGAAGACCCACGTGGTCGTCTCGTGCGAAGACCTGCCGTCGTCGTTGTCGCTTCCCGCGGTGACGCTGTTGCCCTCGACTGTCGTTGTCCAGCCAGTGTCTCAGTGTCTGCTGACTGGAGCCCAAATTCCGCCTGAGCGTGTGCGGCTGCAAAAATAAAACATCCATAAAACTTGTGAATATATACTCAAGCAGCATCTTTCTGCTGGAATAAATTAATGTTATGAGTAAATAATGTCGCATATTCATGAACTAAAATCATTGTATCTATTCGATATGCGAACAACAAATAATTGTCATTACACTCATGTATATTCACCAAATAGTATATATTCAATTTATCATTCGTTATATTCCGTTTACAATCTATTACACGTTATGTAAAGCGCTATGAACCATTTGTATTTAGCGCTATATAAGTAGTTATATTGTATTGTACCCGGAATATTCGAGGCAAAGTCTCACTTGTAATATTACAAACTATAGTTTCAATTCGTTAAATATAACCACCACTTGCTGTAAATATTCGCACTTCGTTTAGAGCTAGTGCATATAACATACCAAAACACATTTACTAACTTGCCCCGGGAGGAATTAACATGGGAGTATATTTCATAAAACGAAATAGTCATTATACAAAACTCACAGCTACCTTTGGTTTGTGTAGCCCAAGCAAAGCACAAAACAATTATAATAATTTGTTCCGAACACACCTCATTTATGCATTACATTATAAGTAAAACAAACATACAATTTCGTATTCAAAACTTACAGCTATCTGTGGTTCGAGAAGCCTGTGAGTAGCTGAAAACCGATGCTTGCCATCCCGGAGGAATCCGTCTCTAAATTCCACGGTCGTCTGCACAATCTGCTATTACAGCCCGATTACTTGGCAGAACAATTTAAGGGGAAAACACTCGCTCTCACGGCAAAGTACTCGTTCGCCCCGAACTTCCCGCGTCTCAAGACACGCCTCCAATTGGTGGCTAAACAGGTCTGCTCTCATTCAGATCTTAGTGGCTTCTGCTGTCTCTCAAATCCGCCTCAACTCTCATACCCCGATCACCACATTCACCAGAGTACACATCCCGTTCACCCAATCACAGACTGTGGAGTGTACCACAATTCGCCCAATCACCGATCACCCTGCTATCATGTGACTACAGCGCGCAACTCTAATTGGCCCTAAAACGCGGTAACGACCCCAGCGTCCCGTTACTAGGCGCGGCGCTAATTCATACGCAAATCACAGCCCCGTGTCCGATCGTGCGCACCAATCACAGTGCGACACGCAATCGCGCTATCCCCCACAACTAATAACCGAACTCGCTGCTATGCCGGGCAATCAATAAAACACGCACAAGTTGAACAAGCGCTACCTACTGGAGCGATACACGGAATAATACAATTACAAACCATCATCCACTCTGCACGTGCTGGGTACTTGCCCACATAAACTAAACAAACTAGTCTGGGCTCAAGTCTACTGTGACACTTCTCAAAAATAAACGCACATCTACGATTCCAAATTGCCTTTCGAGCGACAACATAAATAAACCAGAGACGTCCCCATACACTAACATTATTAACAGGGCATGGGGCTCCATACATAAATAACTTTTCGTCCAGAGGGACAATAGTACCAATTAATTTTGTTGTCACATCAAAAACCCAACACAGGACTTGATAAAGTGCTGGACACTTCCAAAATACATGCTCAATACTTTCAATCAGCGTGCAAAAGGGACATACCCCATTACTAATACCCCACCGGGATAGTTTTTCACGAGTGCACAAAGCTCCGTGTGTGGAGCGCCAACTAAACGACTTTAGAGCACTACATAATATTGGGTGACTTGTCATCGTCCAAATCGTAGGCCAGTCCCACGAGGGTTTGGCACTTACAACCTTTGGACAATGACCGATCGCCAGCAAGTTTACGATGTGGCCCAAACCGACGCGTTTCCCATCGAGGTTGCCGTCACCAGCCAGCAGACGTGTTGACACAATAATTGCCCACGCGTGCTGATAAGTAGCAGACATAACATGACAGTGCGGCACCAGGTTGGACCACACTCGTGGAACGAGGTTCCTCAACTTACAACCCATAAAGTATCGTATAAACATGAACTTATATAAACATTTTTCGTTTCCCATTATCTCAGGGAGGATATTATGTACAAACAGCGCCTTCATTTTAAAACACAGGTTATCTAAACCAAGACCCCCGTCTTTTACACTCAATTGAACAGTGTCCCTCGACACGAGTTCAGTCTTCTTTTGCCAAATAAACTTAAAGACAGCAGTTAAGACTTCCTTCAAATAAATGTCGCTCGGTATATATACCCGGGCAACATAATAAAACAATGAATAAATACATATATTAACTATCGCCACTCTTCCCATCAATGTCAAACTTCTATTCTCCCACATTTTTAGTTTTGCGATGACTTTAGCACACAAAGATTTCCAAAAGGAACGAACACTATGTACAGTCCCAAAACAGATGCCATTAATATCAATCTTATCATCCACCCACACAATACCTCCCTTTAATTTTCTCCCCAGAAAGGCTCCCAGTTTCAAACCATGGGTCTTTCCAAAATTCAAGGAGGCTCCCGTAGCTTTTTCAAACATTTCAAAAGACTTAAAGAAATTCACAATATCAATCTGTGACGTTGCGACACAAGTTGCATCGTCTGCATATTGTAACAATTTAACAGATACCCCTCCCCCACCGGGAATATGAAAACCCTTAATGTCCCGGTGAGTCATGATGTATCGGGCTAGGGGTTCTATAAACAAAACATATAATGCTGGTGATAATGGGCAACCTTGTCGGACGCCTCGTCGGACGCTGACCTCCTCACTTAATTGACCATTAACCTTAACTCGACTCGTTATATCGGTGTACAAAATCTCAACCCACGTAATAAATCTGTGTCCGAGGTTCAATTTTGACAACACTTTAAACATAAATTTCCAGTCTACCTTATCAAAGGCTTTGTGTTGATCGATCGAAATTAAAGCACAGGCATTACCTCTTAACTTTGAACAATCTACAATATCGCGTAACAAGCATAAATTATCATGAATAGATCTTCCCGGAACAGAACAAGTCTGATTAACATTAACAATATCATTCATTACCTTTGACAATCGTATCTGTAGAATCTTAGCAATAATCTTATAATCAACTGTTAACAGACTAATTGGGCGTCTGTTATCAGGTTCAACTGGGTCTCCCTTTTTGGGTAACAATGTTATGACCGCCGTACGTTGTGTTTCCGATAACAATTTACTACAATATATTTCATTATATACACTTAACAAATCTTCACCTATTACATCAAAAAATTGAACATAATATTCTACTGGCAGACCGTCGATGCCTGGAGATTTTTTTTTTGGCATTAACGACAAGGCCTGTTTAATTTCCCCCAAATCAAGTGGCTTACTCAACAAACTAGCTTTCTCTTCACTAATAACTTCAGAGAGAGAATCAATGAACATATTCTGGAGATGAGTATCAACCGACTTCTCCTCTGTATACAATTTAGTATAAAATTCATAAAACACATCAATAACTCCTTCCCCGGTGACAATGTCACCTTGGGCATTCTTAACCTCTTTAATGGTTCTAGATTCCATGTTAGTTCGCTCTTTCTTATAAAAATATCCTCCTGGCCTCTCTCCCTCCTCCAAGAATTTTTCTCTCGACCGAACAAATGCCCCCTTATTCTCCTCCCTAAGCAAATTCATAACAGCTTCTTTATTCCCCAAAATGCATGTCTTTTGCAACTTTTCTATATGACGGCGTCTCTCCCTTGCACGGCGTACGCCATGCTTAATGGAGAGCTCTTTAATCCGTCCTTTAACATCTTCCCACCAATCTACTATAGTGTTAAAAACAAGTTTAAGCGTTTGCCACATCTTATAATAATATATAAAATCTTGAACAAACAAATCATCTTTACACATTAATACATTAAATTTCCAATAAGACTTATGCTGAATATTATTCTGATTGGGTATATAAAACGTAGCACTAAATGCATCATGATCTGACAAATGAAAGTTAATCTTTAAAACTTTAACAACCTCAAGCTCAATATTAACATATATTCTATCGATTCTAGAGCTTTGGCCTTTACTTGGGTGGGCCCAGGTATGACCACTACCAAATGAATTTTGTTTTTCCCAAACGTCTACCAAAGAATACGACTTTAAAAGGGCTCTTAACTCCTTCCGCCCAACGAAACCCATTGCATTAAGTGACGTGCCCGATCCATCTTCTGGAGATAATACACAGTTAAAATCTCCCCCTAATACCAAAGGTATATTTCCATGTGTGTACGTATAAATATTACTTAAGAAAGCAACACGTTCTCTCGGGTCACATGGGGCGTATATATTACAAATACGGATAGAGTAATTACTAAAAGAACATAATACTGAAAGGAAACGACCTCCGCTATCTTTTCGAACTTGTGAATAGGAACAGGGCAGCTTACTTGAAAAGGCAGTAACTACCCCAGCAGAGTGATTAGACGGTGCTGGTGAACAAAAGACAGGGCCTTTCCAACCCTTCTTAAAAGCGTCTAAATCTTTCCCTTGCAAGTATGTTTCTTGAAGCAAAACTACATCAAAAGATAAAATATTTCACCAGGATATTAACTCCTTACACTTTTTTTAATCTCTCAGTCCTCGAACGTTCAAAGCGCATATTTTAAGATGGAATTATATAATATATGCATTATTCAGAGGGACAAATTAAAAACAAAGTTATGTTCGCAAGAAATATTCATCAAAAAAGTTTACATCACGTTTGTCCACAAAGTCAGGGTGTCTTGCCCCTATGTGGTTGGCCCACTCCTTCGGGGTGTTGCAACTATTGTTGCACAGCTTTACTGGGCATGGATACCTGGACACCGTGGCGAGTGGATGCTTTAAATTCATGTGCTCGAGGTAGTCCCCAAACACCTTAAAGGTGGCCCTGCACCTGGCCTCTGTGCACGAGAACCAGTCCTTTTCTCCGGTCAGGATGTTCGAGGCCGAGATCACCTCCTTTGCCGCCGACACCCGACTCTGCCTGGGTAGTGACTTGGAACGTTCAGTTGTTGGAGAGGAGGAACGCTTCTTTCCCCTCCTCACCTCCTTGAAACCGTCGGCGTCGTCCGCGAGGTCAGCGTCATCGACGATGTCGACGACGATGGGGGCTGGCGCTGCTTCCATCTTCACCTCCTGCTCCGCGGCGTCTACCAGCTCGACCCATGACCTCTGTGTGTTCATCACCACATCGTTCTCCTCACCATCGTCGTTGTCGAAGAGGACTGGCGTCCCAGCACCGTCGGCAGCGCCGATGAGGTTTGGAGCTGCTACCGCCTCGGCCGTCCCCTTCTCCTCTACTTCAGCTCCTGTACGATTGCCTGCTTTAGAAGTGGTGGCAACATCTTTGTCGATGGCGACGTCGCCCCCTCCGCTCACCCACGACGACGATTCCTTCAGCTTATTGGCAAAGCTGACCTTGCATGTCTTGTAGGAGTGGCCTGTCTTCCCACAGTTGGTGCAGGCCAGCTCCTCCGTGCACCTCGTCGCAATGTGCCCCTCCTTCCGACACCGGAAACACCGCACCACCCTGCACTCTCTCGCTTCGTGCCCTGTCTTGCCGCACTTTAGGCAGGTTCGTGGCTGCCCCTCATACCTGACCCAACACTCTCTGCCTCCCAGGCTGATGGACGAAGAGATGTCGGTCGTCATCTCCATCTTGTACTGGCGGACTCCATTGTATACTCCAGGGTAATCTTTGTATGTCAGGTAGCGACCTGCGAGAACCTTCCCGTACCGCTTCAGGACGAAGCGGACTGCGTTGTCGTCCACCTCGTGTGGGACATGCAGGACCGTGACGACTTTCACAGACTTGGCGTAGAAAGTGACTTCTACCCCTTCCTCTTTCTCCAAACGAGGGCCAAGTTCCTGTTGCAACTGGACTGTCTTGAAAGTTATATCGTATTTGCTGCTTGGCAGCCCCTGTACTGCCGTCAGGTGGTCAGCTGGGCTGACCCCACATCTTTCAGAATATCAAATATGGATCCGTCCTTCAGTAGGACCTGCACAGAACAGTCTCGCAGAAGAGAGCGCTGCATCTTTGTACAAACAAGCCAAAAGGCGTGAAATAAATCAAACAACGGGTTCTAAGCCAAAAGGCTTAGAAGAAAATAAACTAGAGTAGGATAATGATGACAAACGGCGAAGCCGGAGCGAGAGTGAAAACACGTCCGCTCGCACGCGCAGTCTGACTATAGACTTCATAGGCAACATTTTCTTTCAGGTATCAGACCTGTCATTTATTGACATACTAAAATCATACTTTCTATAAAGGTTTGACAGAATGGCAAGAATAATATAATTATATACATTTGCAAAAATAAATTATCAAAATATGATGGTACAAACTAAACTACAACTACACGCCTATACCTTAAGTACATGAGTCAGTAACTAAATAACTAAACGAAAAAACTACAATAACAATACTTTTGTGTTTACTTATTAATTCAAGGCAAACTGATTATCACCTGATTATCGACGAGCCTGCACAGGGGAGACCCATTAACCCATACTTTATTAAACTTTTCAAGAGGCCATCGTTTAAAATCAGCCGAAATACGAAAGTCTATCTCGTCTTTAATCCTTGAGATAAGCACGCTGTCTAGGATCTGGTCCTTCTCAAAAATAAACGCACATCTACGATTCCAAATTGCCTTTCGAGTGACAACATAAATAAACCAGAGACGTCCCCATACACTAACATTATTAACAGGGCATGGGACTCCATACATAAATAACTTTTCGTCCAGAGGGACAATAGTACCAATTAATCTTGTTGTCACATCAAAAACCCAACACAGGACTTGATAAAGTGCTGGACACTTCCAAAATACATGCTCAATACTTTCAATCAGCGTGCAAAAGGGACATACCCCATTACTAATACCCCACCGGGATAGTTTTTCACGAGTGCACAAAGCTCCGTGTGTGGAGCGCCAACTAAACGACTTTAGAGCACTACATAATATTGGGTGACTTGTCATCGTCCAAATCGTAGGCCAGTCCCACGAGGGTTTGGCACTTACAACCTTTGGACAATGACCGATCGCCAGCAAGTTTACGATGTGGCCCAAACCGACGCGTTCCCCATCGAGGTTGCCGTCACCAGCCAGCAGACGTGTTGACACAATAATTGCCCACGCGTGCTGATAAGTAGCAGACATAACATGACAGTGCGGCACCAGGTTGGACCACATTCGTGGAACGAGGTTCCTCAACTTACAACCCATAAAGTATCGTATAAACATGAACTTATATAAACATTTTTTGTTTCCCATTATCTCAGGGAGGATATTATGTACAAACAGCGCCTTCATTTTAAAACACAGGTTATCTAAACCAAGACCCCCGTCTTTTACACTCAATTGAACAGTGTCCCTCGACACGAGTTCAGTCTTCTTTTGCCAAATAAACTTAAAGACAGCAGTTATGACTTCCTTCAAATAAATGTCGCTCGGTATATATACCCGGGCAACATAATAAAACAATGAATAAATACATATATTAACTATCGCCACTCTTCCCATCAATGTCAAACTTCTATTCTCCCACATTTTTAGTTTTGCGATGGCTTTAGCACACAAAGATTTCCAAAAGGAACGAACACTATGTACAGTCCCAAAACAGATGCCATTAATATCAATCTTATCATCCACCCACACAATACCTCCCTTTAATTTTCTCCCCAGAAAGGCTCCCAGTTTCAAACCATGGGTCTTTCCAAAATTCAAGGAGGCTCCCGTAGCTTTTTCAAACATTTCAAAAGACTTAAAGAAATTCACAATATCAATCTGTGACGTTGCGACACAAGTTGCATCGTCTGCATATTGTAACAATTTAACAGATACACCTCCCCCACCGGGAATGTGAAAACCCTTAATGTCCCGGTGAGTCATGATGTATCGGGCTAGGGGTTCTATAAACAAAACATATAATGCTGGTGATAATGGGCAACCTTGTCGGACGCCTCGTCGGACGCTGACCTCCTCACTTAATTGACCATTAACCAAAACTCGACTCGTAATATCGGTGTACAAAATCTCAACCCACGTAATAAATCTGTGTCCGAGGTTCAATTTTGACAACACTTTAAACATAAATGTCCAGTCTACCTTATCAAAGGCTTTGTGTTGATCGATCGAAATTAAAGCACAGGCATTACCTCTTAACTTTGAACAATCTACAATATCGCGTAACAAGCATAAATTATCATGAATAGATCTTCCAGGAACAGAACAAGTCTGATTAACATTAACAATATCATTCATTACCTTTGACAATCGTATCTGTAGAATCTTAGCAATAATCTTATAATCAACTGTTAACAGACTAATTGGGCGTCTGTTAGCAGGTTCAACTGGGTCTCCCTTTTTGGGTAACAATGTTATGACCGCCGTACGTTGTGTTTCCGATAACAATTTACTACAATATATTTCATTATATACACTTAACAAATCTTCACCTATTACATCAAAAAATTGAACATAATATTCTACTGGCAGACCGTCGATGCCTGGAGATTTGTTTTTTGGCATTAACGACAAGGCCTGTTTAATTTCCCCCAAATCAATTGGCTTACTCAACAAACTAGCTTTCTCTTCACTAATAACTTCAGAGAGAGAATCAATGAACATATTCTGGAGATGAGTATCAACCGACTTCTCCTCTGTATACAATTTAGTATAAAATTCATAAAACACATCAATAACTCCTTCCCCGGTGACAATGTCACCTTGGGCATTCTTAACCTCTTTAATGGTTCTAGATTCCATGTTAGTTCGCTCTTTTTTATACAAATATCCTCCTGGCCTCTCTCCCTCCTCCAAGAATTTTTCTCTCGACCGAACAAATGCCCCCTTATTCTCCTCCCTGAGCAAATTCATAACAGCTTCTTTATTCCCCAAAATGCATGTCTTTTGCAACTTTTCTATATGACGTCGTCTCTCCCTTGCACGGCGTACGCCATGCTTAATGGAGAGCTCTTTAATCCGTCCTTTAACATTTTCCCACCAATCTACTATAGTGTTAAAACCAAGTTTAAGCGTTTGCCACATCTTATAATAATATATAAAATCTTGAACAAACAAATCATCTTTACACATTAATACATTAAATTTCCAATAAGACTTATGCTGAATATTATTCTGATTGGGTATATAAAACGTAGCACTAACTGCATCATGATCTGACAAATGAAAGTTAATCTTTAAAACTTTAACAACCTCAAGCTCAATATTAACATATATTCTATCGATTCTAGAGCTTTGGCCTTTACTTGGGTGGGCCCAGGTATGACCACTACCAAATGAATTTTGTTTTTCCCAAACGTCTACCAAAGAATACGACTTTAAAAGGGCTCTTAACTCCTTCCGCCCAACGAAACCCATTGCATTAAGTGACGTGCCCGATCGATCTTCTGGAGATAATACACAGTTAAAATCTCCCCCTAATACCAAAGGTATATTTCCATGTGTGTACGTATAAATATTACTTAAGAAAGCAACACGTTCTCTCGGGTCACATGGGGCGTATATATTACAAATACGGATAGAGTAATTACTAAAAGAACATAATACTAAAGGAAACGACCTCCGCTATCTTTTCGAACTTGTGAATAGGAACAGGGCAGCTTACTTGAAAAGGCAGTAACTACCCCAGCAGAGTGATTAGACGGTGCTGGTGAACAAAAGACAGGGCCTTTCCAACCCTTCTTAAAAGCGTCTAAATCTTTCCCTTGCAAGTATGTTTCTTGAAGCAAAACTACATCAAAAGATAAAATATTTAACCAGGATATTAACTCCTTACACTTTTTTGAATCTCTCAGTCCTCGAACGTTCAAAGTGCATATTTTAAGATGGAATTATATAATATATGCATTATTCAGAGGGACAAATTAAAAACAAAGTTATGTTCGCAAGAAATATTCATCAAAAAAGTTTACATCACGTTTGTCCACAAAGTCAGGGTGCCTTGCCCCTATGTGGTTGGCCCACTCCTTCGGGGTGTTGCAACTATTGTTGCACAGCTTTACTGGGCATGGATACCTGGACACCGTGGCGAGTGGATGCTTTAAATTCATGTGCTCGAGGTAGTCCCCAAACACCTTAAAGGTGGCCCTGCACCTGACCTCTGTGCACGAGAACCAGTCCTTTTCTCCGGTCAGGATGTTCGAGGCCGAGATCACCTCCTTTGCCGCCGACACCCGACTCTGCCTGGGTAGTGACTTGGAACGTTCAGTTGTTGGGGAGGAGGAACGCTTCTTTCCCCTCCTCACCTCCTTGAAACCGTCGGCGTCGTCCGCGACGTAAGCGTCATCGACGATGTCGACGACGATGGGGGCTGGCGCTGCTTCCATCTTCACCTCCTGCTCCGCGGCGTCTACCAGCTCGACCCACGACCGCTGTGTGTTCATCACCACATCGTTCTCCTCACCATCGTCGTTGTCGAATAGGACTGGCGTCCTAGCACCGTCGGCAGCGCCGATGAGGTTTGGAGCTGCTACCGCCTCGGCCTTCCCCTTCTCCTGTACTTCAGCTCCTGTACGATTGCCTGCTTTAGAAGTGGTGGCAACATCTTTGTCGATGGCGACGTCGCCCCCTCCGCTCACCCACGACGACGATTCCTTCAGCTTATTGGCAAAGCTGACCTTGCATGTCTTGTAGGAGTGGCCTGTCTTCCCACAGGTGGTGCAGGCCAGCTCCTCCGTGCACCTCGTCGCAATGTGCCCCTCCTTCCGACACCGGAAACACCGCACCACCCTGCACTCTCTCGCTTCGTGCCCTGTCTTGCCGCACTTTAGGCAGGTTCGTGGCTGCCCCTCATACCTGACCCAACACTCTCTGCCTCCCAGGCTGATAGACGAAGAGATGTCGGTCGTCATCTCCATCTTGTACTGGCGGACTCCATTGTATACTCCAGGGTAATCTTTGTATGTCAGGTAGCGACCTGCGAGAACCTTCCCGTACCGCTTCAGGACGAAGCGGACTGCGTTGTCGTCCACCTCGTGTGGGACATGCAGGACCGTGACGACTTTCACAGACTTGGCGTAGAAAGTGACTTCTACCCCTTCCTCTTTCTCCAAACGAGGGCCAAGTTCCTGTTGCAACTGGACTGTCTTGAAAGTTATATCGTATTTGCTGCTTGGCAGCCCCTGTACTGCCGTCAGGTGGTCAGCTGGGCTGACCCCACATCTCTTCAGAATATCAAATATGGATCCGTCCTTCAGTAGGACCTGCACAGAACAGTCTCGCAGAAGAGAGCGCTGCATCTTTGTACAAACAAGCCAAAAGGCGTGAAATAAATCAAACGGGTTCTAAGCCAAAAGGCTTAGAAGAAAATAAACTAGAGTAGGATAATGATGACAAACGGCGAAGCCGGAGCGAGAGTGAAAACACGTCCGCTCGCACGCGCAGTCGATCCCTAAAAGTATGATTGTTTTCAAAAGAAATATTTACAGGCAACATGCGTCAAACTTCACGAAGCAAACGGGCTCTCCCCTTTGCCCTTCATACTTCAACATTTATTCTAACTTACATAATACATTTATTGGTTACTTAATCTAAACTATAATCTTTACATAATCAAAACTCTACCAATTCTTACCCATTTCTCATGGTTGACCCACCAAATTACTCGGCAACTTATTACTAAATAAACCCAATACCTAACCATCAGGCTCTATCCTAATCATAAGAACTATAACCAATTAACTACTTCAAAATGTACAAACTAACACTTAATTGTTTCTACAATCGATCAGAACTTATGATCGTTCAATCTATAACTCATGATCGATCTCTACTTACTCATGATCAATCACCCGATCCTAATAACAATTAATCCCCTAACAAATACTAACCATCCCTCATAAATTACTAAACTGTTCTATCTTATACATAATAAATGTCCCTAATCATTCCAATACACATCTAGTCTATAACATCTTTCCTTAATCCTAACTTAATTCTACAATGAATTAACCATAATTCTAACCATTAATTACCCATAATCGATCCCTTATACCAATAATTATAATTACCCATCTACCATGAATTATCTAGCGAATCCAGCCATTATTCAAAGGGCTGTTTCGCTACAATATATACTACATGTGAGGTATATTAAACAATGGTTATGAAAAAATCAACACCAACAAGTGTGTCCCAGGAAAACAAGAGGGGCAAAGTTTGTCTTAATAATTCTTACATAAAACACTCATAATTAAAGGGAAAGTTGAGTTTTGGTAGAGAGGGCGCTAGACTACTGAATTGGTTTGTGAGGAAATGAAAAACTGAATGTAAAATTTGAAAGAGCATAATATTAAACAATAAAATCTTCTTTTTTGATCAAAATCGGTTCAGAAACGGCTGAAATATCCATAAATATAACAATTTGTAATAAACCCGGGGCCCCGGGTTTATTAGAGAATTTTGAACCAGCCGTTACAAATTTTAAAAAATGCTTCCTCTTTTCAAAAAGTTACAAAATAGGTATTTAAATAGTTGTTGGTTATTTCTCTATCTAATCACTATTTCAACAAAGCATCACATGCACAATATGTTATTCAAAATGGTTGAAACCGATGAGTGTTTAGAGGGCGCACTCTTACGTTTTAACGGCTCTTTTTGAATGATAACATGATCTTTACTACGTCATTTGTAATTTTGTGTTCCTTTCTAGTTATAAGTATTAGTTTGTAATGTAATGATGCAGGTTTTGGTTACTAAAATTCAGTTTCACTAAAACTGTACTCTCCTTACCAGAACTCAACTATCCCTTTAATATACAATTGACACATTAATAATACAGAATATTACCACAAATTTTTTTTATTTTTTATATTTGGTGATTTTTGGTTGAAAAAATCCGCTGATCCAAACGTAAATTGCCACACGATTACCACATAATTACCACACACCAGCTACCACATAAACCACACACCAGCTACCACACGATTACCACACGCCAGTTACCACATAATTACCACACACCAGCTACCACGTGATAACCACACGCCAGCTACCACATGATTACCACACACCAGCTACCACGTGATAACCACACACCAGCTACCACGTGATAACCACACGCCAGCTACCACATGATTACCACACACCAGCTACCACGTGATAACCACACACCAGCTACCACATGATAACCACACGCCAGTTACCACAGGAATAAACATACATGTACATGTACAATATTGTTTTATATTATTTTGCCAAACTTTCAGAAATTGTATGCATTCAAACACATACCGTAGAACACCATCGTCAAGCACCTATACGCATCTTGCTATTAAAGAGCGCCCGCTCTCTGTCCAAAAGGGAATGTTAATCAGGAATGCAAATAATGGTGAGGAATGGAGGTGAATCTCATGGAAACGTCACCTAAAAATACAATGGTGATGAATATTCATGTGAAAACGCCGCCTAAATAGACAACCACTGTGCTGTTATTTGTATGGAGCTGTGTTTGATATGGGGCGTATACAGGAGGTCCCACCTCCATGCACATTTAAAACCTCTGTCCCCGTTGTTAGTCAAAATTTAAACAGATTAATCAACTCAAATGAAAGAACATGACAGGACAATTTGTAATTAAGGATATGTAAAATACAGATATTTAAAGAAGCTTTCAAATATGTAGGCCTACATTTATGTACTTTCAAGGTTCTTGCCCCCCCCCCCCCCCCCCCCCCCCCCTCCTATGCCGGTGCCGGTCCCAGGTAAACATTTTCCGCCCTACGACTTCTGGGTTATCTAAAGCCTAGTGCCCACTAGGCGATCTGCGCTTGCGATCTAGCCCGAGTTGCTAGCGATCTCGGTTCGGTGTGAATCGCACCAGTTCGCCGCGAGTCAGCCCGATCTCATTGCGTAAGTGATCTTTTCGGTGCCCACTATGCGACCTCACGGCGACTTCCTATTGTCCCTATTTCCACGCATGCGTGCATGGTTGAGGATTACAGCCAGGTATTGTTCGCTCTTGCTTGTCTTGACATCATAATGCGCTTTGCGCGTTTTTTAAATAAACCCAGTGCCTACTTTGCGATCTGCGCCGAGCGATCTTGCCCGAATAGGAGCGATCCCCTGAGATGTGTGGTTAAGTCGCAAAGTGGGCACCAATGGCCGCACCAGATCGCTGTAACTCGCGTCCGCAAGGGTGGTGTCGGTTGCGGTCGCCAGGTTTCGGACATGTTAAAAAATTTCGTTCTCGATCGCATGTCGGGCGGGATCGCACAAATGGCAAGCCATTTGGGCAATTGTTCATATTTCCTGATATCAGGAATTCTGTTTTTATATATCAATAATTAAATTCTTCATATCAGGAAATAAATAAATGATATCCAGAGTTAAATTGCTTGATATCAAGAATTCGATTTCTTGATGCCAGGAGTTGAATTCTTGAAATCAGGAATTGCCATTGGTTAGCAACAGAAAGTGTTTTCTTGATATCAAGAATTCAATGTTCAGTTATGCGAAACTGCTCTAAAAAGGCACCCTGCAAGAATCAAGAATTCTTTTCATGATATCAAGAAATTAATTGTTGATATCAAGAAATGATTTGTTGTTGTTAAGCAATGATAAGTCTTGATATCAAGAAAAGGAAATAAATGTTAAAACGGCTAGCCATGACTGGCCATGGGCACACATTCAACACATTCCAACAAATTCAACAAATTCAGTATCAACCAAGCGTGAATTCCTCGTTATTGTATTCCTTGACAATGGTTGGAAATAGGGGCCAAGCTATGACCCCAAGGAGGCCAAATTGAAAAGATCGCGTGCACAATGAAATCAGGCTGACTCACTGCGAACTGATGTGACTCCAAGGTCGCTAGCCCAATGCCCACTGCGATCTTGTCCGAATAGGAGCGATCCCCTGAGATCTGTGTTAAAGGGCAATGTAACTCAAGAATAGAGTTTATCCTACTTGATACATCGTAATATGCCTTTTTATTATATATAACATAACTCCGACTCAGATATCTGCTTTGGGAGAAATATGTGAAAACTCTATCTGGTTTACGACTATTCAGGCGAACACTGGAGGCCGTCATTATTAGGTGTGTGCGGACTTACGGTCAGTGATATGCGCTAATGCATTTCAATAGCACCTATTCCAACCATTGTCTGAATACTTGTATATGCTTTGACGAGTCTGTAAATCAGTGAAAAGCTTTTTGTTCGGCCCATAGCACACTGCTTAAATTGCGGTACTCGCCCCCCCCCCCCCCCCAATTTTGTGCGTTTACAGTGGCGGTCTCGGCCCGGCCTTTTTTTCACAGTAAACGGGGTCATAGTTTGCAAAGCATGTCGGGCAACTACAAGAACATGGCCGCTCCCACCTCCCATCTTTTGCCGCCGTAAGAATTAGTAAAATGTTGGTATGTTCACGTAAGGAATTCATGGGATCCAGGAGGCCAAAATTGCCAAGTTATGTATCAAATAAAATGTCTGTTCACCCTCTAAACGATAATAATAGCCAAAAGCCATCGTTTCATTACCCTTTAAGTCGCAAAGTGGACACCAATGGCCGCACCAGATCGCCGCGAATGCAATCGAGACCGACCTGGTCGCCAGATTTTTGAACATGTCAAAACCCCGGCGACCGCAACCGACACCATCCTTGCGGACGCAAGTTACAGCGATCGGGTGCGGCCACTGGTGCCCACTTTGCGACTTAACCACAGATCTCAGGGGATCGCTCATATTCGGGCAAGATCGCTCTAGATCGCTAGGCCCAGATCGCAAAGTGGGCACTATACCGCCTTTACCCCTCCTTCCCTTCCCCTCTCCCTTCACCTCATATCTCCCCCTTCCCCTCCTCTTCCCCTCTATTACTCATCCATATCTACCGTACCCTTATACATGTCCATAGGAATTCCATCGCACAAAAAGGAAAAAGAAAAAAAACTCGATCGCCGCGTCGTCAAACTGTGCCTCGGCCCCGCCTCGGCCTCGCTCTCGAATCTCGTCGCTATCGTCGCGACGCATCAGGGCCTGTATTCCATAAACACATAGCAAGAAATCTTAGAATGTTTGCTTATTATAAGCAAAAATGCTTAGATCTAAGCATTTTTGCTTAAATTCCCTCGTAAGCAAATTTGCTTACATTTTTGACGCACTTTCGGTAGGCAAATTTGCTATTTTTTTTTGCTTATTATAAGCAAATTTGCTTATTATAAGCAAATTTGCTTAAACAAGCAATGGTATTCCATAAACATTTCAGCGTAAGATTTTTGTCTTAAATGTAAGACACCTCATAGGTGGCTTAAATATAAGAAAAAAAATCTTATAGTCTGTAATCTTGAAGTTTGGGCATGTATTGTAGTGTAAGCTCGAGGATTGGCTGTGTTGCATGTACATAAAGATATTCTGATAATGCAGTAATAATGAAATAATTTGCACACCGTCTGATTTGAAGATGAGCCTAATTAATAATTGTTGAAGTATGCATACACAGGGCCAAAGGGACGATCAAAACAAATTGGTAACTTGTCACCCTTGAAGTAATTGTGTTGTTAACCAGTGAGGGAAAGGGTCCCATTACGGAGATACTAGCTTTCCCCCCAAACGGAGATCACGTACGCTGGCGAGGCGCAGGTGTCACATTTCAGCCACTTGAGCGAGCAAACTAATCGCTCCGACTAGATGTGTTTGAGTCGTTTTACGCGTAATTCAGTATGTGTATCGTAGCGAAGCCGATCATGTATATCGCACAGAGGAGAGCGCGCTAGCTAGCTTAGCAGAATGTGTTAATTGTTTACTCGAAATTAGCATACTTACTGATCAGTTTATATCAAACTAATATCATGATCATCGTTTTTAAAATCATTACGATTGGGAAGGGGGATTGAAATTAATATTTACAAAAAAACATATGTGTGTACATATCTTTGCGTGATCATGTAACATGAACAACACATTTCAAGTTATTTATAACGACCGTGCTTGTATATACAATATTGTATTGAAGAATGACTTAGCAAGTACATGAACAGGTATATTAACATATATATTTGGAATAAAATGATTGTTTTATTTAAATGAGCGTTTTTACTCTCGCTCTCAGTTGTAAGAAGTATTGTTGTAAGAAACACTAAATAGCGACCAACAGTAATGATAACAATCACAATTTACAAGGAAATCCTCCCCCCCTCCCCCCCCCTCCCCCCCCCCCCTCTTCCCCTAGGTTACATGATATGCCTGTGACTGACCGTGGGAAAATATCTCCGCCCTGGAATGGAGCGCGTTATCTTGGTCACGTTGGTCTACACCCATTAGTTATACGTCTCGTTATGCCTAGTTCGTGATGGGACTCCATTTAACAGGCTTTAAGTTCCGCAACTAGAACTTGACCCTAATAATAATACCCAACCAAACATAAAACTAATATTATCCTAACCCTTTACAAACCATTAGTCCTAAAAGCCAAGATCCACTCTACCTTCTGAGTTCTGAAATCGTTGATATTATACGAAATAACGAAATGGAATATATAGCCAACATGATTAACTGACGCACTGGGAGTAGATCAGGCCAGGCGAATGGACGAATGCGAAACATTTACGTTACACACAATCATGGGCACACATGCATCGCCATGTGCTACGCTCATACAGTCGACTCGCATCCATGGGACTGTACGTTGCACTGCGCGCCTTTTTTGATCGGGCATGCCTTTACAGGGGAGACTAGAGCGGAGTCTACCAGTCGTTTCAAAATGACTTACGCATGTTAGTATCTTTACATTTCCTTAAATTTCTTGAAAACGGCACGGTAAATCCTAATTTGCCACGGTCATTCTTTTAAAATCAGACCCTTGATTGAGATAAACACAGTCTTAGCCCTGCCAAATAAGTTACCCGAGCGCCTCGGTTCATTGAACTTTCGCTATAGCGCAGTAGTAGAGACGAAAGCATTGTGGTTCTTGCGTGTGTATACCATAGTGTATGCCAACTTTCAGTTCGTTGAGCTATGAATCCTGCGCCCGTACGCTGAGTATACCCCGTATAGGAGATCTCCTTAATGGGACCTTTTCTCTCACTGTTAACTAAACCCGGTAATAACAGCTGGCCACCTCACCGTGTACTGCTAGGCAAGCACCACGGGCCGCGGCCGGAGCCCCTGGCGCCTGGCGGTCGGGGTGGCTAGCTAGGCCTAAGCGGACACAGTCCGTAGTTGGCTGTAGCGAGTAACCAGTTTCCGATCCCCGTTTGGACCACGAATGTTTAGACAAACAGAATATAAGCACAGTTTCTAATTTGATTATCCATTTCTATTTAACGTTATCTGTTAGAAAGATTTATTTTCTCCCTCTAACAACTGTCTGATACTTTGTCCGTGGTCCCCATTCACTTAAATACAATTTTTTGTACGCTGCGACAAATCCTTAAACACGCAATCTCCATAGGAATTCCGTCGCACAAAAAGGAAAAGTTGTGTCGTCGAGAATATTCTGGATGACGTCATGACTAGTCTTAGTAACAAGCGCTTTCACTTTTACAAATAATGATTAATCACTCACGTCACGTTTTGGTAGACGTGACGATTCGAGTATTACCGGCATGGAAAACGACAAATTGTTGGGTCACTTTACCCTACACTTCGTAGATTTGGGTGACCTGTTTCACAAAAGGTACAGAACCGTTCACGCAGGGGCGTCGATCCTGTACACTCACACCCTATGCACACAGAGACACACACACACACACACACACACGCATCACAATACACACACACACACACACACACACACACACACACACACACACACACACCCCCTATGCACACAGAGACACACACTCGTGCACAAATACACATTAAGCTTCTTTAACCATGTTAACAGTAAGTTTAAAAACTGTTCTTTTAAATAAGTTTAAGTTCAAGTTCGTTCAAGTTCAAGTTCTTCTTTATTCATGTTCAATCATAAAAATCAATCAAGCATAATAATACAGATAAATATTTAGATATTGAAAATAGGAGGGTATAAAAAAGTAAAATACTTCTAAGCAGTAGCCCCCTTCTGGATACAAATAATATAATTTTGCACAATTAATATACATAATAAAAAATACAAACAAACTACAGTTACACACACACACACACACACACGACCTTATTAATGATAAACAAGTTCATCAATGATGCACTTTTAGATGCGTAATTTGTATATAGAAGTTGCCTGCATATAAAGCCCTCTGCAGACAGAGCCAACTCGACCAGATTTGACTGGTTTTCATTCGGATTGGCTCAGTTTTTAGTGCCTCGCGACACACATTTTGCCAGTCAAGAGACAGTCGGATGCCAGTTGGGGCCGATTCAACACGATGAATCGGATCCGACCGACCGAGCCTAACTCTAGCCTGATTGAAACCAGTCGGATCGGGTCGAGTCGGCTCTATCTGCAGAGGGCTTAACATGTTCAACTATGTGCAATCAAAGCACATCGGTATTCCATCACTATACAATTTATCTAATCGAATTTTATGATCCAACGTAATGCCTTACTAAGACATATCAAGAAATATTCCTAACATCATTTGTTTATTATCTTAGGCATGTGAAACTCTAAAAACAAAATCAATTAGTGCACAGAATGTGGGATTACCAGCCCTAAAACCATATTGACTGTCCGATGATAAATTACAATGATTAAAAAAGTATATCAATCTGTTATTAAATATATTAAATATATATTAATCATAAATAACTATATAGTGCAATCTTTAATAGTGCACCCATATATTATCATAATATCATATCAATATGTTTCAATGTCAATGACCAGCAATAATACGTTCCGATATAAACACTATGCATCAGTTTAGCTCTGAGTTTCTACGTAATTGCACTAGGTAAACATTGATACCGGTACAGAAATAAATGTTAATAGAATTGTTCAGTACACTCACTTTCATTATTTACTTCTATGCGGGGTAAAAATGGGTGAGAAGGGGGTGGGGGGGGGGGGGGGGGTCATATAGGTATGGGCCGTTTCCGAAAGAGATACATTCGATTGTAAATTAACATATTAACATATTAACATAATTGTTTAGTACACTCGATCAGCTTCATGACTTTACTTCTATGCGGGGCTAAAAATGGGGGAGAAGGGAGGGGGGGGGGGGGGGGGGGGGGAAGGTGGGTCATAATATGTATGGCTCTTTTCCGAAAGAGATACAATCGATTATAAGTTACAAATTATTGTACATCATAAAATGTGCGCATTTCAACCAATCATATTTACGCATTGAGTCAAACGATCTAATTTGCAATTAACTGCAACTTTACAATCGATTGCATCTCTTTCCTCTACAACGGGGCCATCATGAACACCAGTAAGTTTGATTTAGCGAACAAGCTACCAACAAAGATATTGGGGTGTGCAGTTGCCAAATATTACATAAGTTACAACATCAACATAATATGCCATTGTTATAGATATAGATATAGATATAGATAATTTATTGTCACTTAAAAATACAATAACATAAAATTTGTTGCCGGACATTTAACAAATATGTACAGAAGTCAAAATCAGTAATACAAATATCACAATTATACATAACATACAAATCATACAGTACGAATAAATATCACTTACAATTATTTAGAGGGAGAGAGAGAGAGAGAAAGAAAAGCTTAAAGGGGTAGTTTAGTTTTGGTAGAGAGGGCGCTGCACATCACATTTTTTTTGTGAGGTAATGAAAATCTGAATGTCGAATTTGAGAGAACATGCAATTTTAATGGCAGAATAAACTTTATTTTGTCAAAATCGACCCAGAAACGGCTGAAATATCACTAAATATATCTGATCTTATAATTATTTGGGGCCCAAATAATTAGATGATTTTTAGATGTTTTTTTTTTAAATGCTTGCACTTTTTCAAAAATTTTCAAAAGCGTTTTTTGAATAGTTGTTGATGATCTCGCTATTTAATCTTTATATCAATAAAACATCACATGCATAATTTTGTATGAAAAATGGTTGAAACCAATGCCTTTTAAAAAAGCGCCCTCTTGTGTTTGAATGGCTCTTTTTGTAATGATAACAGGCTTTTTACTGAGTCGTTTGTAATTTTGTATACCTTTCGAGCATGGTGGAGTTATAACTCTTAGTTTATAATGTTACTGTGCAGGTTTTAGCTACTTAAGTTCAGCCTTACCAAAACTAAACTACCCCTTTAAGGGACAGAAAAATAGTAGCAATGTGCATAATTAAACTTATCTTTAGTACTATCATTAGTATTGTTATCGTTATTAAGAAGTGGGACATACGAATAGTTAATAATATTGCACAAACACTCCTTACATTACATGGAGTAATATTGTAGATAGTTTCAATTCAATTATATTAATTATATTCATTTCCATATTCAATAAAAACAATACAAAGATAAATACAATATTATATTATATGACCTATATAGATACTGATGTGCGATTGGTCAAAATGCTGTCACGTGACCATCGCTACAAGGATGAGAAGCGTTATGTTTGTTTAACATGAACGTAAATTACGTCATACCTCTGAATATAACGCCGTTTTATCCTGAGGTATGACGTAACTTACGTACACAACCGCTTCGCACACAACTATCACGCAATTATGCCTGGCAGCTTCAACGAGCCGATTCACTTCGCTTGGTGAGGAAGAATTGGACAAAATAATTAATGAATACGATTAGGAACCAGTGCTCTATATTACTGATTGCCCATTGAAGCAAAATTAATTCGAATGGGCATATCTCAGCCTATACGTAACATATTCAATTGATTTTCGGTACTTGGACATTATTATTAATGCTCTTACGGAAAATGGTATTCAAATTACAACGGAGATTGCGCGATCCGAAAGTAAATTTGAAAGGAAGGTCGAATAAAGGAGCATTTTGCGCAGCATTTCGATAACAACACGTCTGTTCTATACTGGAAGGATTTCGATTTAATTTGATGATTTTCCCTTGTCAATAATTTTATTTCAACACCAAATTTCTATTCATCTTGATTTGTATCTATATAGGTCATCATAATATAACATATATTGACTTTTCCTTCGGGAACCATATAACATTTCATTTCCCTTGGGGAGTTATATTTTTGTCTCGGAATACTATATTTTTCAGTATAAACAATGATCACCTGGCGGTTAGACACGCATCTGTATATTTTGGGAAATATGTGATGTACTGTCACGAATCATCCCCCCCTTCCCCCCCTCCCGGCCAAAACCATATATTATTGCAAAATATCAATATACACCTAATTACATTTCTTTTAAGCAAACGAAAAAAAGATATTACAAAAACTTTCTTTGATCGCATGATATACAACATTTATTGACATTTCAAATTTACAAAAACCAATAGAGAAATAATGCCTACAAAGTACTTGGGGTAGTTCAGTATTGGTATAGAGGGCGCTGCACGAAATAATTCTGTGTGAGATAATGCAAAAACTGCGTGTAAAATTTGGAAAGGCATATACAATTTTGATGACAGAATAAACTTCATTTTATCAAAATCGGTTCAGAAACGGCTAAAGTATCAATAAATATATCGGATCTGAATAAACCTGGGCCCCAGATTTATTCGATGACTTAAACCTAAAAAGACCGGGCTATTTCAGGTCTTCCTATGGCCGGGGGGGGGGGGGGGGGGCATTATGCCCCCCCCCCCCCCCCCCCCCAAGCTCTCGGCCGATCGCCGTGAAAATGTGCACGTATGATAAGTGTAGAGAATACAATGGTAATTTAAATTTTTTGAAAAACTCATTAATTTGCATATTTATGGTAATTTATGCAAATAAGGTCATACAATTCATATTTTTACCCATAAATCCTTTATTCTTCATAATTAAACTCCGGTTTTCACTACATATATTCTTTAGAGCATTTGGAATAATAATACGACAACAAAAATTGGAAGAGCCAGGTTCTTCCTTATGTTTTCTATTCGTTTTATAATTTCTTAAGTGTTTCTGTTTTTTTTTACTTATTTTTTTGTATTTTATTGTTTTTGTAGTTTATTTTATTTCTAACTATAATTTAACTATTTTGAACACCAAAACAAACATATACAATGTGAACAAAACCAAATAACCAATGATATACCTCCTTTTACGAAAACTGATATTTCAATATGTTTTGTACACAAATCACGAAATTGAGCGATTTTTGGGCTGACATGCATAGACAAAAGGTCACGTGACTTCGTAACGGTAGGTCCGATTTCCAATTGTTTTCGTTTTTAAATATGCACAAGACCCAAATTAAAAAAAGTCACCAAGCAGCGTCGCGTCATCTTACCCCGTTTTGGAGCAATACAAAAAATCGCGGAGGGGGGGGGGGGGGGGGGGGGCATTATGCCCCCCAACCCCCCCCCCCCCCCGGCCTTATTAGGGTTAACAAGAAAAAATGCATTAAAACAAGCGTTTTTAATTAGTCGTCGATCTATTTAATCATTATTTAAACAAAACATTACATGTTTAATTTTTTATGAAAAAGGTTTGAAACCAAGGCATTTTTTAGAGAGCGCCCTCTTGTGTTTTGATGGCTCTTTTAAAATGATAACAGGGTTTTACTTAGTCGTTTGTAATATACCTTTCGAGCATGGTGGAGTTATAGCTATTAGTTATAACGAGCAGGTTTTGGTTACTAAAGCAGCTAAGCCTTACCAAAACTTTACTACCCCTTTTGATCTTGTGGCAAGATACAGGAGAATTCCTCTTCTTCCGTATTCAACACAATTCTCTCAGGATCACATTCTATGATTATAGTCATAATGATAATAAGAACCTGCATAGGATATCACTATTGTGAATTCATATACACCCACACTTTCAGGGGAAACGACGGAAATCAAACTTTTTTCTGGAAACGATTAACGTTTTGCTGAAAATTAAGTTGTTAGCTTAGAGTCGCAAAACTAATATTGTAGTTCATATCAAAATACAACGTGTAATCCAATCGACACAACATTTCACTATAGATAAAACAATGCTCCTTTTCAGATTTAACAACCCTAACTATTCCCCATTCAGAGGAATCGTGATATGCACTCTTACAAATATTAGGTAAAGCTTGGATACATTCAGAGGAATCGTGATATGCACTCTTACAAATATTGGGTAAAGCT
>JBAMJV010006958.1:0-114208 GCA_037951105.1 Echinarachnius parma | reverse complement strand
CCCCTGACATTGTGTTAAATGAGATGGACGAGTGTTTCTGCTCTGGTACAAAAATGGACTGCATCTACCCAATTATCATGGACTTTGATATCAAATGTAGCGATTAAAATTCACAATGCATGAAATATAAACTGTGGGAAATTATATGAAAATGTAATTTAGTTAGAAGAACGGTAAAGCTATTTTTTGCTTTAAAAAAGGAACAATTCTGGCAAAAAAGGAATTCAATTTCATTTCCAGTTTATTTTGTCAAGCAATAAAAACATACACAGTAAAAAAACAAAAACAAAAAACTACTAACTAAACTAACTTAATTTAACTTAATTAAAAAAAACCTAAAGAAGTAGCCAACAATAACAACGTACTGAAAAAAGATAACAAAACGCACATACAATTTACAAACATGAATGAAATAATCATAAATTGTGATGGCAGATAGCAGCCAGAAAGACTTGCAATCGATTGTAAAGTTGCAATTAATTGCAAGTCAGAAAAAATGCAACTTTGAACCAATCAGATTTGCGCATTTAGTCACATGATCCGACTTGCAGTTAATTACAACTTTACAATCGATTGCAAGTCTTTCTGCAACGGGGCCTTGTGTAAAAACTCTATGAATTAAATTGTATTCATTTGTATTAATTAGTATTCATTTGTATTAATTAGTATTCATTTGTATTAATTAGTATTCACTTGTATTTATTAAGAATGGTTGGCAGCTTTGAATAGGCAATCACAAACTTGTTTACTTACTCTCCTATGCCTGATTGCATGTTGAGATCAAGGCCGCCGTCTAGTAAAGATCCCGTCTCTGAATACTTTGCATTTGCCATCATCTTCATGGAGTGAAAGCAGCCTAAGTATATAGCCGAGGCAAATGTGAGGACCAGCTGTAAAAATAGTGAAATAAACAATATTGGTTATACATTTGAATCTATCTTCACAGCAACCAAAAGAATACACGGGGGCGACGGGCGATTCGCCCCCAAAACCTTTGAAATCGCCCCCGTGAGCCACGGCACGGGGGCGGGGGAAAAAAAAAAAAGTTTTTTTTAAAATGTTTTAAAAATCATTCTGCATGATCGGAAAGCGCCAGAAACGTACCAAACATGGCATAATCGGATAGGTCACATCATGATAAATATTGATAATCATTTATTAGACCCGTGAGCTGTGTAAACGACGTAAACAAAAATAAGAGCCCCTGTGAGCCCCAAAATAGCCCTCGTGAATAATTTCACAAGGGCGTTTTTCTCCCTCAAAATTTTCAAAATAGCCCTCGTGAAAAAAAAAATTATTTTTTTGGTTGCTTCACAGCTAATTTGTTATGCTATTCATATGTTATTATTCTGACTTTCTCTAGATATTGTAATTAACATTTCTTTATACCTCGTGATTTTGTTTAAGTTATTTTGATGTTTGTAAATATCGTTGCACATGACGCTGCAATTCAGCTTGTGAGTGCGAATGTGACATTTTGTTGAATAAAATGCCATTATTATTATATCGTAGTGGCCACCGGTCTATAGCAGCCAACCTGTCCATAGTGATCCCCAAAGGTAATCCCCAGCACAGAAAAACACTGTTATGAAACCTGTCTATATAGGTCACCTGTCTACAGTGGCCACTTTCTTGTTTCCCTTAGGTGGTCACTATACACATGTTTGACTGTAATAGGTCACACAGAAGCCTAGAAGGTGAAACAAACTGCATTACAAAATGAATGACTCAATATTGGGTGTTAAATAAATCTTTTGCCACTTTGGACTGCAAATAATAGGCAGGGCTTGAAAACTGAAATCTGCACAGGCCCACCTACCTAGGTCCACCAAAAATGAGACTTGGGCCACTTATATTTTTAAATAATCATTCGGCAATACTCGTAATACACACTCATTACTTGTTGGTAGTTATAATCAGTACCTCTAATTTTCTGAAGCCATCTTCTATTCCAAGTCAATTAATGGTTCTTAGTATAAAATTGAAGAATAATTAATATAGCATTGATTTAGTTTACATCCAGAATGTTGTAATGCTCCCCAGAGGGTAGACAGAGTGCACAATGAGTGTTGGGTTGATAGTGGGTGGGTATCCGATGACCAAGGTAATAATATTAGATGCAAATCTCTCTGGGATAACAGGGCAAAAAATCATTGTTCAAAGAGGATAAACTGGGAGTGTTTCACAAAGATTCCAAGTTGAACTTAAATCTAAGTTAGACCTAACAATTATGGAAAGCCATGTGTATAGCCTTGGAATAAAACTTCAAAAGCAACAAAATAATTGAATATTTGAGACTTCCAACATAAAAATAGATCAATTATTTCAAGGCTCCTGGAAAATAACATTAACACAACTGATTTTTATCAAACTTTATGCTTTTTCAAAACAAAGAAACTAAAGGCACTCCATAATTGTTGGGTCCAACTTAAGAGTTAAGTTCAACTTTGAATCTTTGTGAAACACCCCCAGGATCATAATTTAAACTTGCCCCAACTTACCCAGTTCCACCATGTGAAAGTTTCAAACTGCCATAACATCCTGATGCTAATGTACATGAAGGATGCACCCAGCATGATGTTCCTGTAGAAGTCCAAGGTCTCTTTGTTTTCAGCCACAATCTGCTTTTGTCCCTTGGTACCGGTCTTCCCTTTTTGCGGCTGTAAGGTAGGAAGTAGTCACAAACACTCATTCATTTTTGTATTTAAACATAATATAAACCGTGGCATAGCGAGGGCGTGGGGGCTCCTGAGCTTAAACACTCTCACCCCCCCCCCCCCCCCCCCTCACACCTTCAGCTCGATTTTATTTTTGTTTTGATTGTTGCTTGCTTGTTAGCCAGGAGTTTTGATCTGGGGGAATTAAACATAAAGGATAAATCCAAAAGCTTCCGGGGGCTCCCTCTCATGGATCCCACCCAAAGCAGCTTTGCTCACAGGTTGGAGCTACCCCCCCCCCCAAAAAAAAAACCTATATACTTTAAAATAGAGCTGAGTCAAATCGAATGGCTATACCGAATACAAATTTTCGGATACGAATATCCGAAAGAAAAAAAAAAGAAAGAAAAAAATAATCAAAAATTTTTTTTTTCCCCGTTTAATTTTGTACCGTTTCTACACCAGTAACGGATCACCTACCCAAATTGATGCATGAAGACGTTTGTGACTATCTAATTGTTTTAATTTTCATAACTGGAAGAGGAATGTGCATCTAATATCAACTGTATCATCTCCTTTTAAAAAGTGATAAACCTCAGTTCCATGATCATCGCGCAAAAGTGAGAAATTAGCCTTCAAAATAGTGTCATCTAGTGACAAAATGTACAGATTTCAGATTTTCAAGAAAAAAACGGGAAAAAAAATTATAATATTTTTTTTAATAAGATGTTTAAAAAACAAAAATATGCCGACGGATCTAGAATGTATATATTATTAACACAGAAAGATGTTCTTGTATACACCCCACAGCATTTTCCGGGTGTTTGGGTGCAGGCTTATAGTAAAAAAAGGCAAATTTTAATGTATAATTACAGCAGAAATTATCTACACCAGTAACGGATCACCCATTTTCAAATCCTTATAAAAACAAAATAAAAGATCAGAATTAATTTGTTTTGCTGTAAAAATGTATTTCACTAGAATCTGTGATATTTCTAACTTGAAAATTGAAAATTATTTGGATATTTTGGTAAAATCGGGTTTTTGTGTGATTTTTGCTAACATTTCATAAGGATCATGTGTGGCAGAATTCAACTCCTCATAACTAAATAAGGAAGCACGTTTAAGAAGTAACATTTTTCCTGGGTATTAATTGCTAATTTACTAACACTTTGATGAAAAAATTAAGATAATTGGTCAATTATTTTTAAAATAAAGCCAGGTGATCCGTTACTGGTGTAGTGGTGATCCGTTACTGGTGCAGCGTAAGGGGTTCGTAAAATGCGCAGTGATTTGCTTATTAGTGACGGAATGGGTTTGAATTGACAATATTCGTAATCTGCACCATTTTAGCTTTCCAACGATGTACGATAGTCCATACAAAATATTTTGTCTAAGCACGAAATTGTATCCACCAAAAAGTGATCCATTACTGGTGTAGCTACGGTAATCCCCATTCGATAGATTCGATCAAAAAATGGCACATTGAACCCTGCTTATCTATTGCTAAAGTTAAAAGTTAAGGTATTTTACATAAATTACAAATAAACAAAACAAATAATAAACCAAAGGTAAGAGGATTAATATACAAGTGGTATAGTGAGTGCCAAATTTAGAAGAATCTATGATGAGATATCGAAGTATTTCATCTTGACAGCAGTTTGTACACTAACATCACACTGTACTGCCGATTCTAATTGAAAAAACGGACAGAATATTTATTTTTAAAAAATATAAAAAAATAAATTAAAAAATCGATTTATTTATTTATTTATTTATTTTGTCTTCAAATTTTGGATATTCGATATCCGACCGTTTTTACACGACTCATATTCGAAATTCAAAATATTCGATTTGACTCAGCACTACTTTAAAAGCGTTTTGTGTCATGGACAATGCATGGTTAGCAGTGAAAAAAATACATGGGGGCTCGAGGCAAATTTGCCCCCAAGGTGCCAAAAAGAGCCCCATAAAATTTGTAAAACAAATTTTGGAGTGTCAGTATTTTCTTGTATGTAAGCTTGAAAAGTAGCCCCCGAAATGTTAGAAATTGTTTTAATTTTTTCCCTGTTGGTAAGCAGGCATTTTCGTACCCCTAGCGCATGCATGAATTGCCCCTTTACACTGTACTACCAGAATATTGTGTGTATGGCCATGGAGTGTAAATAAATTGCATGACTATTTAGTATTTAGATTGTAATTGCGTTCAATTCAGTTGAAACATTTATTATGAGATAACATTCAGACATAACTGTTTGCATGTTGAATTCATGCGGGTGTTCTGGTGGCTGGAAATGAGCGAGTTGGCCTCCTGTTACTCGTAGCCTGTGCTAGTGGTGTAGCTAAGAGGGGGGAGGGGGGTGGTTATGCCCCCCAAGCCCAAGGCCCCAATAAGTACCCAAAATATTACAAAAAAGAATGCAATGGTTTTGTCATTGATTCATGTTTTCTGTCTTAAAAAAATCTTGTTTGAACGAAACGTATTTGTTTGAATCAGAACGTTTTTATACCATGATCATGTAAATAAATATATTCTAAACTTCTAAAGATAAATGTTAGCTTTTACAATTACATGTCTCATGTCAATTATACAATTACAAACGTTCTTCTGACTCTGAGACTGAGCTAAGAAAATTAAAGTTAATTTAAACATTTAAAAATGACTTCATAAAATAAAGAAATAAATCAGCATGATCAGTGTGCCAATCAGTCCGACCAGGCTATGCCACACCACTGCTCTGCTCATCTGAGCTACTAGAAACAAATTACCTGTATTTACTGTAAATATGTGAGCAAAACAATTTGGGGAAAAGGTTTAATTTGCACTGCAGCAGGGATGCCCCACATATGTTTCCACACTCAGGGCTCCGATAATTTCCGACACTGCGAGAAGTAGCGGCCGCGGCGAGTGATATCCTACGGCCCACCCCAGCCGACCCACGCCGCGCCGGCTGGACTACATTCTCGCACTGCAGTCGGTTGTTGCGATGAAAATTGTGCAGCAATTACTCACTAGGTTTATTCTCATCTCAAAATGGCTATCGATAAATGAATAAAGTATCCTCCTAGAGTACACAATTGGCAGTTAAAGTTACTTATTGCTAGATTGGTACTTACAGCCATTATGGAAAATTGCAGGTTGGCAGCTGCTCACTTCTCTCTCTTGCTTGGCGAGTGTATAAAACTGGGAGGACGTGTGTGCTTCCACTTACAAACATTTCCCTTTTTGATCTTCAGAACAAATAATACCTTCAGATTTCCTTGAATGAATTCAGGTTCTAAGACATATTCAAAGCCCCAAGAAATATTTATTTTGCGCACATTGAGTAAGCACCTTAATATAAGGCTTTCTGGGTTTGGACAAGGTACCCACATTGGGGATCTCAATGGCTGGGGGTCCAGGGGGCGGAGCGGGGGCGGAGCCCCAAAATTCAGTTTTCGGTTTTATGGCATAACAAATGTAAATCTAGTTATACCTTATCACAAAAGAAATCCTGAATGAATAGCTGATAAGCTTTTAGTTGCTTTATCTAAAATTTATGAAATGATTCTTAAACGCAACATAAAATTGGATTAAAAATCATATTTTCAGTATTACAAAGGAGACTTCAGATTCTTCATGTGAAATATTTCTTTGAAGTCTTATATGTTTGCTTTTTGATTATGAATTCAATGTGTTTTATTCAAAGTCTACACGTACATGGCCTACCATCATTTTAAGTCCAACTTTGAATTTGAGTTCAACTTAGAATCTTTATGAAACATTTATTGTCGTGACTCTTTTGCACCATATCTTATTCTCAATCAGTTGAACCTGGTATAACAAGACTCTCTCATGGCAAGGTGCTCTTTAGAGCCTTCTCTTATTCACCCTAATATAACAAAGTCATATGGTCCAAATCTCCTCGCTATAACGAGGTTCCAATGAAGTGGGGTACGCATAGCTGCATCTTGGGATACTGAAGTAATTGGAGGGGGGGGGGGGGGCGGGGGCTCCTGGGCTTGAGCCCCTCTCTGGCTTTCCCCCTCCTCTTTTTTTGTGCTTATTAGCCGGTAGTTTTGATTTGGGGCTTTGAATAGCTAAAATCTGGAAACAACTTTTCCAATTGTTGTAAGTGTCCAATTATTGTAACTACTATGACAACAGCCAATCAGCATGGAGCATTTTAGCTGTTGCCATGGTAGTTACAATAATTGGACACTTACCAAAGGTGGAAAAGTTTTTATGAAAAGGGGACCACTCCCATCAGGGGCCCTTAGGCAGGCCCATTATGGCCGTGCTTACAACTCGCACAGGTTGCGCCAACAGCAGTGATCTGGTAATCACCATTTGAAAGGTTTCCATCGCCAGATAATATCAAGGTCCATCTATCTAGGTATACCTATTACGTGGCGCATAATTATTATCATTACCAATGGTCGTCAGGTACATTTCGAACCCACACAATGATATTGCATACATTCACAACTCCCCGGGGAGCATACTAGCCGTGCTGCCACCGATGATGGCGCAAAGGCTAATTAACGCCCGACCATGGTACCCAGGCCCCATATTCATGAAACCCTGCTAGCTTAACTACTTGCTTAGTGTATTTTAAATGCGCAGTTTATTGAGCAAAAAACATTTTTTTCTAGTCCCCAATTAGGGTTAGCTGGGTAAGCTTTAGGAACCCACTAAGTTAACCCTAGTTCGCAACTAAAATATCTTGTGTTTAATTGTAGCCTTGTCATCCAAAATAGACTTAGCAAGGAACTAAGCTAGCAGGCTTTCATGAATATGGGCCCTGGGTAAAGAGCGGCAGATCACTGCTGTTGGCGGAGAACTCTCTTTGGTGGCACTATATGAGGGGTGGGGGGGGGGGGGGGATGAATAAGTTCAACAAGGTCTAAACTAGACTAGAATTACAATTTAATTACAAATAATCCACATACAATATTGCAAAATCTCATCAAGTTAATATAACTGTTTTTATTCAATGCGTTATATCATCTGTTATACAAAGACAAAATTGAGAAAATTATATCCTGTATAATGGATGGCTACATTGTTGATTTAAAAGTTTTACCTATAAACTATGCATACTAAGTATATATAATTCATAAAGTTGCTCTTCACAAGACTGTAGGAACAGTTGAAAATGTAAATTAACTAAGACAGCAAGTTATTCACAGCAGAAATTAGCTGGTCCCAATTTCCCAAAACATGGGTAGCTGGAGTAAATATACAAACAAAAAGTGACTTTCACAAAATATATATGATCAAGATATTTCAAGTAGTACTTAGAGTGCTTGGAGCTAGCACATTACACAAACACACATCAGTCTCTTGTTTAAATGCACATTATAATCTTTTTCCTCTATTTGAAATTACACATGAAAATAGTTACAAACAAAATGTTAGATTGTATGGATTTAGTGTGCACTTCTGATAGGGTTCAAAGCCTTATTTATATAATGAAAAAGAGAACCAATACACATATTTGATCGCTGCAAAAACATGATGAGATACTTATTCTTATGGAATTCTCTTTTAAGTCTGATGAGACAAATACTATAGATTGGAAATTGCCTTCTATATTACACACCAAGAAGAAGAAAAATTATATTTATCGGCAAATAGATTCTGGAAATAAAATCCGTACAGACTAAACTATCAGAAGGGGAATGATCCATTATGGAAAAACAACTTATTTGTAAATACTTATGGCACTCTATCTTCCAACGGAGAATGGAGTTGAGAAGCAAATACTGCAGGAAGATAATATTTTGGCAATAATAATAAGTATGATCGTAATCTCTTTTTATAGAAATGATAGAAATGTAATAACCATACTAAAAACATTTTGATTAATGTATCTGAATATAAGTGTTATACAGGTCTACTTTAGATTTAGGTCCCATTACTCTGGCTCACATATATTTGTTTACCAATAGAACTATAGTCTTTCATTGAGTATCTGAATGTGATCATATTTGCTGCATGTATTACTTATGCATGTTCTTGAGTTTCATGTGTTCTAGGAAATTGTCTAGATCATTTGACTTTGTCATTTTTATATCTTGTATATGATTACGAATAAAGAATGATTACAACATGATTTTTAGGTGTTTTAGGCGTCCAGGTTCTATGTATGTTATTATATTTAAGCCCTGATATGAGATACCTTGTATAACAAGGACAATTTACTGGGAATTGGTTGTTAGTTATAATTACACTGAATATCAAGCCCTTTTTAATAGGGTTATATTAAAGAGGAATGTATATTTGTACAACACAGTTTTATCTGCAAGTTGGCAATGCTCGAGTGGTAGATGAATCCATCATAAGTGGTAAGGCGGTTTATAATGTCCGCCCCTTCCCACAGTCATAGTAACTCCTAAAAATACCATGCCTTTCTAAATAGGATTAAGCGGAATGTAGATCTGTACTATGCAGCTTTATCTGCAAGTTGGCAACTCTTGTGTGCTGCGTGAATCCATCAGGACAGTTACTGTAAGCCTAGGTGATAGGAAGCCAGGGCAGCAATGGGAGCTCCTGTGGGTACGCCAGGAAAAGGTCCTGATGAGCCTGCGATGTCAATGTGGGAGTAAGCCAGAGGCTTGTCAGAATCCAGTCCATACTGTAGGCAATTTAAACAGATACAAAACACATTTTAGATTAAATCAATCAATGAGAGCTCCAGTAGGTACGCCAGGAAACGGTCCCGATGAACCTGCGATGTCAATGTGGGAGTAAGCCAGAGGCTTGTCTGAGTCCAGTCCATACTGTGAAACGATTCAAAACAAAGCGTAAAACACATTTTAGATTAAATTAATCAATCAATTAATTCTACAGCAATGGGAGCTCCAGTTGGTACGCCAGGAAACGGTCCTGATGAGCCAGCAATGTCAATGTGGGAGTAAGCCAGAGGCTTGTCAGAATCCAGTCCATGCTGTAGGCAATTTAAACAGATACAAAACACATATATATTAGATTAAATCAATCAATGAGAGCTCCAGTAGGTACGCCAGGAAACGGTCCCGATGAACCTGCGATGTCAATGTGTGAGTAGGCCAGAGGCTTGTCTGAGTCCAGTCCTTACTGTATGATTTAAACAAATAACAAAACACATTTAACATTAAATTGATCAATCATTATCAATCTAGGCCCTGTTTTGTGATAACCATGTTCCATCCTTCTGGGTACCCATGTATACACCTGGGTGGAGAGTACAATTATTTTAAGGACAGAATGATGGACAGATGGACAAACATTCCAAATTTCTTCCATTTGAGCAAGAAGGGACAACAAAAATTGTACAAAAAATATGCCTCAACCTATATTGATCTTACTTATATGGCACCCTTTGAACTAAGTTCCCCAAACCATATCAAAATATCTTCCTCTCCCCTTGACACACAGTTCCTTTTAATCCGACAATCCCTGCTCGATATCTCAGCATACATTTGTTGTGTATACTGTAATGGGTAATTAATTAATCTTATGATCGCCTCTTCAATGCTCGTGATGGTCAGAAGCAATTATAAACCTTACATAAACCTGAAGATATATCGGCATACATTTTGGGTGTATCAACTTGTCAAGCCACATAGGCTTTTACTGATACACCCTATTTCATTTTCCCACAATTTAAGTTGATTTTTATATGTACATTGCATACCTGCCAACATTTGAAAATGAAAAATCTTACTCTGATGTGAGCGAAGCGCACATCACGAGCGGGAAGCGCGAAGTCCTTTGCGGCCAGGGTCCAGCTCTAGGTTTCTAGAAGCTCTCTTAGCCTTATTTTTTAACATATGACCACACTGAATGAGCAATATTTCAATGATAAAGATCATGAATATTTTGGCTTATGTATGTGTGTATCTATATGCACAGTATGCACATTTACTTTTTGAAAGAAAAAAAAAAAAAAAAAAAAATCAATTTTGTTTTTCTTTTTTTTCTTCTTTTTTTCCAACTTTAAAATCATACTGGTCTGATTTTTCACCCTTTTCTAATGAAAAAATCAGAACAAATACGTCAAAATCGGACTGGTTGGCAGGTATGACATTGTAAATGTTTGTAACCTGTTTTTTTACTGAATTTGAAATCAAATGGATCAATCAAACATTTTCTGTTTATACTGTAATGGGTAATTCAATCTTGTGATGGTCAGGAGCAATTATAAACCTGACATAAACCTAAAACCTAACTTGGGGATCAAATTTTCTTCTTATCAATCCTACCTTATTGAGTCCAGATGCCATGAACACACACCCTTAAAGGGATCTAGTAACTTTATTAACACATGCAAAACGTGATGAATGTTTAATACAATTATATTGTTGTTATATGATATGTCCACTGGGTATTGTGTGAAAATTTCAAGTTAAATGGACATTATATGGCCGAGTATTGAGCAAAAATGCAAAGTGATATTCACAAACTCATTGCACTGACATTGTACATGGTTACACGTCAATCATAAATATCTTTTTAACGAAAGGAAAATTCAAAAAACCAAAACCTGTCCCATGCTTCTATTGTTAATACAAAAATGACAAGGTTTGAGGGTACCGCTAGAATTCCAATTGGATTTTGAAGATTTGGACAATGTTACTAGCCATTTACTTCTCAGTTATCCTACCTTGTCGAGTCCAGAAGCCATGATCATGAAGGCCGCTGGGCTCTGATGTCCCCTGGGGGTCCTGGAGGAGGGGGCATTGTTGCACTGGAGGACGTCCTCGTACTCAGACTTGCCCTTGTGGAACTCATAGTCCTAGTTATTAGATTGAGAAATGAGAGTAATAATAATGATGATGATGATGATGATGATGACAATGACAAGGATAATAACAACAAAAACAACAGCACCACCAACAACAATAATAATAATAATACATGTAGTTGAGTCCAGAAGCCATGATGAGGGATGCATCATTGGTCTGGTTTCCTATGGGGGTCCTGGAGGAGGGGGCATTGTTGCACTGGAGGACATCCTCGTACTCAGACTTGCCCTTGTGGAACTCATAGTCCTAGTCATTAGATTGAGAAATGATAATCATAATAATAATAATGATGATGATGATGATGATGATGATGACGATGACAATGAGGATAATAATCACAAAAACAACAGCAACACCAACAACAAAAATAATAATAATAATTGAGTCCAGAAGCCATGATAACGAAGGCCGCTGGGGTCTGATGTCTTCTGGGGGTCCTGGAGGAGGGGGCATTGTTGTACTGGAGGACATCCTCATACTCAGACTTGCCCTTGTGGAACTCATAGTCCTAGTCATTAGATTGAGAAAGAATAATCATTATAATACTAGATGGATCTTCGATTGCGCGCAATCAAAAATTATGCCTCCGCTATCACGCGATTTTGATATCGAGCCCAAATTAACATGCACTGATTTAATTTTTCATATATTTTGAGTCCTGTGACCTTGACCATATGACCCCAATCTTTGATGGCTCCCTAAAAAACATTCAGGTACCAAGTTTGATTGAAATCTGACATTCAGTTCTTGAGATTTTGGCATTACAAGCTTTTTTGCATGTATAATGAGTCCCGTGACCTTGACCTCAACCTCATGACCCCAACATTTTATGGCTACGTTGACTCTTTATGATACATTCAGGTACCGAGTTTGATTGAAATCTGACATTCAGTTCTTGAAATTTTGCCATTACAAGCCATTTTCACATACATATTGAGTCCTGTGACCTTGACCTTTGACCTCATGACCCCCCAAATCTAATCAGATCAGTGGCACCCCGATATGTACACTCTTACCAAATTTGAAATTGATCCGTCAACCGGTTCTTGAGATATCGCAAGAACGAGGCATTTTTGCACATACATTGAGTCCTGTGACCTTGACCTTTGACCTCATGAACCCCAAAATCTAATCAGATCATTGATAACCCAATATCTACACTAATACCTAGTTTGAATTTGATCCGTCAACCGGTTCTTGAGATATCGCGAGAACGGGGCATTTTTGCATATATATTGAGTCCTGTGACCTTGACCTTTGACCTAATGACCCCTTAAATCTAATCAGATCATTGTCATCCCAATATGTACACTCATACCAAGTTTGAAATTGATCCGTCAACTGGTTCTTGAGATATCGCGAGAACGAAAACGGGACGGACGGACGGACGGACGGACGGACGGACGGACGGACGGACAACCCGAAAACATAATGCCTCCGGCCACTTCGTTGGCGGAGGCATAAAAATAACTAGAAATTGCGCGCTCGGCGGGTCGCGCAGCCGAGCACATGTATCCCCCGAACCAATTGCATTGCACTTTTGTGGGTTGTAATATTGTGAACTGAACAAGTTTGGTGGTGTACGTTGTTCTACTAGGCTGGCAGTAGCCTTTGGGCAAGGCCTCGCGCGCTGTTTGTCCTCCGAGCAGGGTCTGATTAATAGACAAGGCGATGTGCGCTTACAGCAGTGATCTTAACTATTTCTTTATATCATGGTTACCATGGCAACCAGGACTCCGCCCCACACCAAAATCAAAAGGCTTCATCCTCTTTCCTTAATACACCTTCATACCAAATTAGAAAATTATCGGACAAGAACTCGGACCTGTAGAGCGTTCACAAGGTAATCTTAACTATTTCTTTATATCATGGTTACCATGGCAACCAGGACTCCGCCCCACACCAAAATCAATAGGCTTCATCCTCTTTCCTTAAGACACCTTCATACCAAATTAGAAAATGATCGGACAAGAACTCGGACCTGTAGAGCGTTCACAAGGTAATCTTAACTATTTCTTTATATCATGGTTACCATGGCAACCAGGACTCCGCCCCACACCAAAATCTAAAGGCTTCATCCTCTTTCCTTAAGACACCTTCATACCAAATTAGAAAATGATCAGACAAGAACTCGGACCTGTAGAGCGTTCACAAGGTAATATTAACTATTTATTTATATCATGGTTACCATGGCAACCAGGACCGCGCCCCACACCAAAATCAATAGGCTTCATCCTCTTTCCTTAATACACCTTCATACCAAATTAGAAAATGATCGGACAAGAACTCGGACCTGTAGAGCGTTCACAAGGTAATCTTAACTATTTCTTTATATCATGGTTACCATGGCAACCAGGGCTCCGCCCCACACCAAAATCAATAGGCTTCATCCTCTTTCCTTAATACACCTTCATACCAAATTAGAAAATGATCGGACAAGAACTCGGACCTGTAGAGCGTTCACAAGGTAATCTTAACTATTTCTTTATATCATGGTTACCATGGCAACCAGGACTCCGCCCCACACCAAAATCAATAGGCTTCATCCTCTTTCCTTAATACACCTTCATACCAAATTAGAAAATGATCGGACAAGAACTCGGACCTGTAGAGCGTTCACAAGGTAATCTTAACTATTTCTTTATATCATGGTTACCATGGCAACCAGGACTCCGCCCCACACCAAAATCAATAGGCTTCATCCTCTTTCCTTAATACACCTTCATACCAAATTAGAAAATGATCGGACAAGAACTCGGACCTGTAGAGCGTTCACAAGGTAATCTTAACTATTTCTTTATATCATGGTTCCCATGGCAACCAGGACTCCGCCCCACACCAAAATCAATAGGCTTCATCCTCTTTCCTTAATACACCTTCATACCAAATTAGAAAATGATCGGACAAGAACTCGGACCTGTAGAGCGTTCACAAGAAAATCTCTGCGGCGGACGCGGCGGACGCGGCGGACGCGGCGGACGCGGCGGCGGCGCGACGAGGCCAAATCCATAGTATCCCCCGAAGTGGTTCGGGGGATACAATTAAATGGAGGGCCTGAGCATTCGATCCTAGGATAATCAAATGATGATAATAATGATGGTGATGGTGATGGTGATGGTGATGGTGATGGTGATGGTGATGGTGATGGTGATGGTGATGGTGATGGTGATGGTGATGGTGATGGTGATGGTGATGGTGATGGCTATGATGATGATGATGATGATGATGATGATGATGATGATGATGATGATGATGATGATGATGATGATGATGATGATGATGATGATGGTGATGATGATGATAATCATGACGAGCATGATGATGATAATGATATTGCAATAATAATATAATGCCTTTTAAGCTTACCTCTCGTCTGATGTTCGATATCTCAAATGGGTCACCAATCCAGTCTCCAGCTATTAAAAAGATATAAAAATAAAGAAATACACTAAATGTTTAAAATATATGTACAAACATGATAGACCTACATTCTCACATCATTTCAAATGAAACATACTTATGAGTCTTGATCTCAAATCGAATCGAATCAAATCAAATTAAATCAAATCAAATTAAATCAAATCAAATTAAATCCAATAAAGTATTATAAAGACAAATCTCTGATAACACAATGCACTGTGTTTTGGGGTCTGCTGAAGTAGTATAGTTCTACTGTCTAAGATGTACACATTATATTGTCTCAAAACGTACACATCTTAAGAAATAATCATTATCAATTAATTTTTTATCATATAGAGGAAAGCTCCACTCTACAAGATATACAAGTACACTTAAAGGGGACCACCAGGCAAAGGACAACATATTATTATATGTTTTGGTACCGTTTTGTGATATCAAATAGATACCCAACATTTTGCAAAGGGTTGTGTAATTCATAAACAAAGCAATTAATTTCCACCACTTACGGAACCACGGCTATCTCGTGGTTCCACACGGGCCAGGCATTTGCGAGTGCGCCAATGCAATTCACGCGTACATCAATAGAATCCCGGATGATTCGTTCGCTCTGCATAGAGCGCCGCTGGCTGTGCTCGCATAATAGGCTGAGAATGGTGATGCGTTTTCCAATTATATATTTTTTTCTGAAAACATATTTTTGTGAACTTATTGAACGAATGGAATACTAAAGATGTTACCTTTCTATAAAAAGATTATTATTTTTGGGTGGTGGTACCCTTTAACTCCATTTAGCCCAAAACTTAATTGGCACCTTTATCACTCTCACCCAATGACATGATAACTTACTAAGGCTACTGTTTATTTTACTTTACCTGTCTGAACGTTTCCAGCATGGTTCAGTTTCTTGGCAGCTCCATTGTCCATTATGATCTAAATAAATATGGAATGAAGAATAATTTTTAAAAACGTTATGTTTACACAATCAACTTACTATTTTGATTTGACGGAATGAAAAAGAAAACATTTTAAGGAAGGATTTGCCTAGATTAATACCTGTTCGTCCAGTAACATCTATCGAAAGAATATCAATAGTCATCCAGGAATTCAAATAAAATCAAATGTTTTCCTCCGATCACAGTGATCACTTTCGCATGCCCACTGTCCATTATTGGCTAGGGGTATAGCCATGAACAATTTTTACATCCAAATACATGTATCTCTCTCTAGAAATAAATTGTCATCAATTTGTTTATTTATTAATTTATGTATGCCAAATACTGTCAATGCTGCACATTTGTTTGCCAAGCCCAGCATCGGGGGCGGTATACAGTTGCATTCCTTTTGCCCGATGGCAAGTCTAGTTTGAGCTGGGGGTTCACTTCAACTTGGGCATACAAAAGATTTGTAAATTATTGAAAGATAAAAAAAGAGGAAACACAATAAGTACAATGGTATCTGTTTAATGGGGTAACATTTAAAGATATATTGTACATCTGTCAATGGGGTAGGATAGGACCAAACATTTCTTATGTTTATTTAGAAAATTTCCATCACTTAATCGGGTAGACCTGTTAAAGGGGTAAAACAGGGCTTAACACTCGCAACATTAGAAAATCTTGTTTTCTTCCATGTCATGCTCCATTTATAATCACTGGTTTGATCAGGTAAGAGTGATATTTTGAATAGTAACTAACCCTAGTAAAAAGTTTATTCATGAAATTAAATTTTCAGGCCAGTAAATTTTTTTTTTTGGGGGGGGGGGGGGGGGGGGGGCCACCAGAAAAGGGGAAGAAATTATTTCACTGGCCCGACCGGGCCACTGACAAAAAATGTAAGTGTGGAGCCAAAAAAATATCCCTTGCAAAAGCCTATCAAACTAAGCGGAGACTACTGTACTGAAAGACAAAAAAGAGAAACCATAATACTACTACTAATAATAATAATAGTGGATACTTATATAGTGCACGTTCCGTCTTTCGACGCTCACAGATCTTTCGAAAAAAGAAAACAAACAAACAATCAAACAAACAAAAGTTTAAAAATAATAAGATTGAGATCTTACTGAGTACTTTGGTCCCATGGCGATAACGGCATGACCAGTGAGTGTAGCGATAGTCATTAGCTGTGGATTCACCTCATTCTGCAAGCAACAGAAAAAGGGATGTAATAATGATTAAAATAATAATAATAATGTTACAATAATGTATTCAAAAGATATTCAAACTAGAACATAGCACTCGGGGAGTACATATACCTCCGCCTGTATGTGAATTTTACTTTTTGGCGGCGACCTTGTCCTTTGACTTTTGAAGTTGAAAATTTAATGCGTTCTATTCTAGAATGACCGGAAGCTTCCATGAAAAACTGATTGAGAAATCTACGAACTTGTGCGCAGGAGACTCTTCACGAACAAAACACCAAACACACAAATGGAACCAAAAACATAACCTACTGCAACTTGATTGGTAAACATAGGGAAAACATAAATGAAAATGAGCAAAGCAAATATGTCTTCCCCAGGATTCGAACCCAGAGACCAGTGCTCTACCAACTGAGCTAGAGCCTCTGGGCCCTGTTTCATGAAAGGGTCTTAGCTAAGACCATTGTCTTATCTTATCTGGCGCGGAGCTACGGTGCATCCGCAAAGAGCGTCGATAGTTGTTGGAAATTCAAAAGCTTTGTTTAATAGTTATTATATTCCACATACTAAGAATCTTGCTCTACGATTGGTCAAAAGTTAATCACGTGATGAAATATAGTTTCGCCCATTATTGATGAGAGAAGAAAAGTTCGTTACACTGTGTAGATATTTGGGTGAAAGTGCGTTGCACTCACTAGATAGTCGGTAAAAGTGCGTTGCACTGTGTAGATATTCAATTGTTCACGCGCAAGTATACGCGTGCGCGCGTTAGTGCGCAGAAAGGTAGCGCGCTGATGCGCAACGTTTGCGCGCGGCTACGCTTAATAGACAATGGTATAAGCGTATTTGACTTTTAATCATAAATCTTGTTCATGTGCAGGATTGACGAAATTAAAATAAAAGACTCGATCAATTGCTCAATATTCCAAACATTTTAGCCATTTGTGTTAGTTATAGGTCATTTGTGATCAAAATAATTGATGTGGAATATAAAGCAAATAATCACCTTTTGGTTTCAGGCGATGGCAAACTATCACTTCCTCGGCGATCTGAATGTATACGCTATCTTTCCTCAGCTTCGCTTCGGAAAGATAGCTACATCCAGATCGCCTCGGAAGTGATAGTTTATCCCATCACCTTCACCAACGGTAATTATTTGCTTACTAGCTCCGAGCCAGATAAGATAAGACAACGGTCTTGGTTTAGACCCTTTCATGAAACGGGGCCCTGGCCATCACAAGCATTGCAAAGGGTAGCAGGGAGGAACAACCATCATAAGAGCTTTCTAGCTCAATTGGTAGGGATTCAGGTGAAGATTCAGGTTTTTGGCCACTAGAATTTATTGCATTGACTAAGGGATGTAATTAATACCTGTGCCCTCTCCTTCATTTCACACAGACAGTCTCCCATGGCCATGCGCCCCTCAGCGTCAGTGTTTCCGATACGAATCCTCACTCCAGCACGGGAGGTAATGATCTCGTCTGCCACATAGCAATCTGTTATAAGCAATGATAATAATTGTAGTTTAATACATGTACAGTGGCGCGATGGGGGGCACTGAGGGGGGGGGGGGGCATTGAGGGGGGGGGGGGACACGTGCCTCCAAATATTTTGACAAAAACCTTTTTTTTTAATCATGAGGGGAAAAGCAAGTGACTCCCGTTGAGGTCGGAGAGCAGTCAAACTTGAGACTGGCTAGTGCAGCTACATGTATAGTGTATGCCCAGTCATAGGAGCCTTTACTAAAGGCTAAATATGCATTGAGTGCATTACATTTAATACATGTGCCAACATTTTGCAAAAAACAGTTTGCCACGAAGTGGCTGATTGGCATCTAGTGTTAGATATCTGTAAAATGTATTTTGTACTAGCTGTTTTGTATTTTGTATTACCCAAATTGAGAATTATATTTGTTACCCTCATGTAGTTTTATATCGCGGTTAATGAATAAACCTTTACAATTCAACAATTCAAAACGTACTTGCTCCGACGCTGTTCCTGACCATCGCCATGGTTCCCACCACCTTGATTCCTTGGGGCTGGAGAATGTTCAGCGTCTGGAAGAAGCCGGCCACGGCTGCAGCACCGCACTTGTCCCTGCATGCAGATACAAGATGGACCAGAAAGCAAACTCTTGACTTTTTTTTCCCCAAACAAGTCTTTTTTATAATTGATCAGATACTTTGCATGAATACTCAGGGATTAACTCGAACATCAATTGTTTACTTTTTTCACTAGGTTAACATTGTTAACATTTACACATTATATTATTGGAAATGATTGAACTTTCAAATATGACTTTTGGAAATACTGTATAATGCAGGGTTTGACACTGGCACTTGCCTACTTACCCGGGACTGATGTTGGGCATGTAAATTTCATAAATGTTCTAGTATGCTTGCCCAATAGGGCAACTTAAATTTCTCTTCAGCAGTGTGAGTAGAATGTAATTCCTCACATGTAAATCTCATATAGAAGTAAGCGGGCAAGTACATCTTGAACATATATGCTTTTACTTGCCCGAACGGGCCAGTAGAGAAAAAAGTTAGTGTAGAGGCTTGTATAAAGTTATTAATGGGTCACTTTAATAGTGAGTTGGCCATACCTGTGCATTCCTGCCATGATCCCTCCAGCCTTGATATCTGCACCTCCCGTGTCATAGGTCACTCCCTAAATAAATTACAGGTACAGAAATTATAGTGATTTGTTATGTGAATGAAGAAAATACTGGTGAAAACTGTTATATACCACGGTACTTAAATCGCCAATGTAAGTGTTGTTTGGAGCTTAAGCCACACACCATCCCTTTGTGCAAACCCTCTCCAGTTCCAACCTAGTTTGATTAGCTAGACAGTCCCGACTCTCACAAACTCACAGTTGTTTCCATTAATTGTGTTGTGTGTCTCCGCATTCTTTTCCCTCTGTCCGCACATATGTGCATGTGGCGTATTTATGATATTTTAAAACTTCATTTATTTATTTATTTATTTCCGGTATGAATGACATGATGCAAAGGTCCGAAGACCAACAATGATCATGGTACAATAACAATAATATTCATAGATACATAAAAAATACACATAAATCTTAAACATATTATAATTATGCACAAAAACTGATGCACATTAACACTATTACAATAATCTTAAAAATTCAAAATGATGAAGATGAAGATATAGTACATGGTCCATAATCCATAGTAACTGTCATTTTTTGCCCTGAAGAAGATCCTGCTAGAATTGACAGCCAAAACAGCTCTTAATTAGTTATTTTTTCAATCAGGATTAGGGAATACAATATACATTTTTTAAAGCTTTGTTTTAAATAACATGTATTTGTGTCCATCTCTCAGTTGCAATAAAAGTTTTATCATGTTTTTGTTAATGTGTCAAAGATAAACACTGTAAAGGTTTTATGATGTGTCTGCATCTTATTTTTAATATTTTTTTGCCAATGTACCTTTTTATGAAAGCTATTAAAGGACGATGAAATATTGGCTTAATCAATCATTTTATAGAGAGTTTTGTTTATTATAATTGGATAAGAATTTTTTTTTATTTGCCAACTCAATACCAGTACATCACTTGGGCCAGCAAAATTTAAATGCATTAGCAGCCCCCTCTGGGGCGAGTTTCTGCTTTGTTTACATAGAAGGCTATGTATTTATTTCCAGAACTGCACTCCTAATTGGAACTCAAATTCCTGAAATTGTGAGATGATGTGCAGGTCCTCAAAAAGTGGGTCTCTAACAGCCTCTATTTATCTCTATATATTTAGTGCAACCCTTTCATAGTTATATCTTTCCACCCAGTCCAAAATCCAAATGTCACATTAACATCACGCCTAACCAGCGTGTTCGATACCTCTAAAGTTCATGGGCTGAGTATAGTCTGTGTCAATGAGAGACATATTATTTGTCTACTGCACATAGAGTGGTGAAGTGTGATGTCATCAATGATGTCATAAACATCTTTTTTTAGAATTTTCAAATTTGGACTTCATTTTCAGAAAGAGCATAACAAATAATGTCCAAATACCGAAAATCAATTGAATAGGTTACGTATTGGCTGAGATATGCCCATCCAAATTATTTTTTTTGTCAATGGGCAATCAGTGTTACAGTGCACTAGTATAACACTGATTGCCCATTGAAGTAAAATTCATTCGGATGGGCATATCTCAGCCAATACGTAACCTATTCAATTGATTTTCGGTATTTGGACATTATTTGTGATGCTCTTACGGAAAATGGAGTTCAAATTTTAAAATTCTAAAAAAGTGTTTTTATGACGTCATGGCTTCTGTACTCTATAACTATTAACTTCTAAATAGGCAGTTTAGGAGAGGGGAGGGGAGGGGTAGAGGGGCAAAGGGGCAATTGCTTATTCATTTGGCCAAATAAATAAAACACAATGTGTTTAATAAAACACAATATTTTATATTTACATTTAATACCTGTAACTTTTTTACCATCAGTGTTAGTTTATCTAACATGAAACTAAAAACCTAATATTATACCCCAGGGTGAAATTCCCATTGACTATATTACCAATTGAAAATTACCCATTGAAAATTACCAATTGAAATCAAACAATGGGTAGCAATTAGAATTTCAATGGGTACCAATTGGTTTCAATGGGTACCCATTGAATTCAAATGTACCAATTAGAATTTCAACTGGAATTTCATCCTGGGACACACATGCACATTTTCACTAATTCTTCTGTGCACTGGAAAGCTACCACAAGGAGTTTGGGAAGAATACACCTTGATAATCTATTCTCAGATACAGTTATCAATTGCTGCTAATGTCTCTCTTTAAAGGGATAGTTGAGTATTGGTCAAACTTAACCTTAGTAACCAAAACCTGCACCATGACGAGACAAAATAATAGTTATAACTTCACCATGCTCGATAAGTATACACAATTACAAACGACTAAGTAAAACCCCTGTTATCATTCAAAAAGAGCCGTTACAACTCAAGAGGGCGCTCTCTCAAAAAAATACTTGGTTTTAGCCATTTTCTATACAAAATTGTGCAAAAATAATGATTCAATAGATATCATCAACAACTTTTTAAAAACCTATTCAGATTTTTTTCAAAGTAGTCTTAAAGCATTTAAAAATGTTTTTCTAAAAAGTCAAAATATCCCCTGGTGAAGAATTTTTGAATAAAAATGTTTATGGATATTTCAGCCGTTTCTGAACCAATTTTGTATAAATAAAATTTATTCTGTCATTAAAATTGTATGTTCTTTCAAATTTGACTGTCAGTTCTCATTATCTCACAAAAAAATATTTTTTGAAGTGCCCCCCTATACCAACACTCAACTATCCCTAAAGAAGCAATATACATATTTAACACACAATCTACTCAGTAGGTAGATTTGGACCCCACTGAAGCAAAGCTTGTATAATGGGGCTCACCAACAATATAATAAAAGGTATAATACATCAAAATATAAAGGATACAGATCAATATCATATGGATCAATATAACATAATGTGGTAATTGTGTTCATACACAAATCGTGCACCAAAGCAAACACACACATACAGTGCACACCGGCGCACACACACACACACACACACATACCTGTAAGCCATGTCAATCGAGGACCTAAATCCTTGTACTATGCAAACGTGGACACACTAATATGTGTCACATTGATATTCTGCGTCCAAACGAGGACTATTGTGTATGTGTTTGACTTTCTGCGTCCAACCGTGGACGTACGGGGTGCACGTTAATTTTTCCGGATTTTTGATGCGCGCGCATATGAATGGCATATGAATTAGCAATCCTTTGCACTAGTTAAGTAAACGAGGACGGTCCACGGTTGGAAATGTGTCCGTGGTTGGATAGGGTTAGGGTTAGCCTATCTAATAGGCATCGTGCTGTCTGGCAGGTTCTACCGGCAGTGTACTAACCGCGATATGCCTAGTTTGAGCGTGCAGCGCGAAGCCTATCACCAGTGATGAACGTGAAAAGTTTTTATTTTCTTTATTTGCCTTGATTTACATTGATTCTTCGTAGCATTTCTACGAACCCCCCGCAAAGCTATTTCATGAATATTTATGTGACATGGACCAAAATAGGCCAATGAGCGATGATGCTGTAACGTCATACGAACTCTGCAGTGCATGCAGTCGTACGGTCAGAGAACTCGTGCAGTTACACACAGTCACACACAATCTCACACAGCACAGTGCGCCATGCGCTATGCGACGTCTCTCTCTTCCTCTCTCTCTCTCTCTCTCACACAATTTATCTCTGACTACGGGAACTGGTTGGTCTGAGTGCAAAGTTTATGGCGATTTCAGAATCATGAAGGGAATGGGTTAAAGTTTAGGCCATAAATTGCGGTCGGTACAAGCGACTCTGTTACTTCACGTCATACATACAATAAACATATATGAATAATGATGAGTAAATGACTGATGATAAGCGGATGCGCTCCGCGCATCGGGTTCGAGATCACCGGTTTTTCGTCTCCATAACGCGATTAGTACTTGCCAGAAAGCTCAGACGCATATCGGATAGGCTAGGTTAGGGTATGTCCTCGGTTGGGGGTGCTTACAGACACACACAGTCACACACACACACACACACACACGCGCGCACACACACACACACGCGCGCGTACACACACACGCGCACACACACACACACGCGCGCGCACACGCACACGCACACACACACGCGCGCGCACACACGCACGCACACACACGCACACACACACACACACACACACACACACGTGTAAAAGCTAGAATGGCAACTTATAACAGACTGCAAAGAAGGAGTGAAAGAAAGAGAAAGAGGGAAAAGGGAATACAAGATGGAAAAGTGGAGACAAACAGAGAAATTACAAAAATATAACATATAGCACACAGTTATATAAACGTGTCTTACTCAAAAATTATTTTCCCACACATGACCATCAATAGAATCAAATACAATAATGATATGAGTTTAAACAAATAATAACGATAGATGCATCTTTAAATTACGAGTTCATGTAGACCATAGACAATAGAGGGCGTACAACAGCGGTGTTGTTCTTTTGCGGTCCGAGACAAGTCGATGAATGCGCCATTTTGAATTGATATTTTCTATCCAGTCTATTTAAGTTCCATAGAAAATATAATGTAAGTAAAAACGTATTGTTTGTGAAACTAATTACTTGTCGCGCCTTTATAACCTCTTTAAATTCTTATTGATTTAATTAAAACTATATAATAAGCATCATCATCTGCATCGAAAACTGCGTGCTGCACACTGTAGTATAGTATACAGTCTTTATAGTACATGTACATGTACAATAGAAATAAAAATAGAAATTGAAAATTGAATATACACAATAAACATACATGTATTAACCCCTAATCCCATTGGGTTATTTTGGGGACTTGAGTCCACTGGGGGGGGGGGGGGGGGGGGGGGGGGGGGGGGAGGGCACACATTTGTGTATATAAACACATTTGGCATTTTGGCCTTCCTTCAAATCTCGGCAACGAATGGACCGATTGACTTGAAAATTGGCACATAATGTACGTAAAACTAGTCAAGTAGAATAAGAATTTGAAAAGAAAAAAAAATTGGACCATTATTTTTTTTTTATAATTAATTAAATTTTGAATATGCAAATTTTTGACGAATTTGGGGGAAAATTGGGATTTTCATCTAAAATCAAGAGAAATTACAGGATTTCTTCAGGTTTTCTGTAAAAATACTTTCAAATGATGTAATTCATCATATCCATGTTTTTTATGGTGATAAAATATATCACTAATTTGCATAAATTATGTATTTCATTGTTTTCATTCTTGTGTATTTTATTGTTTTTATTATTTTTTTGTTTTTTTAAATTTTTTTTAGAAGAATTTATCTCTGAAGTGTATGAATTAAACTAATAACAAAGAAATAATCCAAATTATAATTCAATGTAACAATTATAACAGATTTGGAGTTTACATGGCATCGGATATATGAATTACATAGAAACCTGTACAAAAAATGCAGTTTTTTGTGACGGTTGAGCAATTATCGACCTCTAAAATCAGTTCTACATGTCCGACCGGGGTGAATTATATATCAAAACATGCGGGAGACTTGAGAGAAAAAAGTCATGAAGTTTGAACGTGAAATTCCAATCTGTCTAGATGCACGTAAAAAAAAAAAGCGACAAGGGGGGAGCCAAAATGCACCCCCCCCCCCCCGGCATTTTGGCCCCCCCCCCCCCCCCCCCAGTGGGATTAGGGTTAAGATAATCATAATACCTGCATGCCTCCTTTTTTACTATAAAACAGTGATGGTAAACAACTCGCTTGTAACATGTATACAAGGAGTACTTTATACTGATATATATTCAGCACAAAAAGCAACTTCTTTAACCCTAATCCCACTGGGGGGGGGGGGGGGGGGGGGGGGGGGCATTTTGGCTCCCCCCTGTCATTTTTTTCGACGTGCATCTAAACCGATTGGAATTTCACGTTCAAACTTCATGACTTTTTTCTCTCAAGTCTCCCGCATGTTTTGATATATAATTCACCCCGGTCGGACATGTAGAACTAATTTTAGAGGTCGATAATTGCTTGACCGTCACAAAAAACTGCATTTTTTGTACAGGTTTCTATGTAATTCCAACATCCGATGCCATGTAAACTCCAAATCTGTTATAATTGTTACATTGAATTATAATTTGGATTATTTCTTTAAAAAAAAAAAAAAAAAAAAAAAAAAAACAACAATAAAAACAATAAAATACACAAGAATGAAAAAAATGTGGGTAAATCCGGGAATACTAATTTGCATATTTATGCAAATTTGTGATATATTTTATCACCATAAAAAACATGGATATGATAAATTACATCATTTGAAAGTATTTTTACAGAAAACCTGAAGAAATCAGGACCTGTAATTTCTTTTGATTTTAGATGAAAATCCTAATTTTCCCCAAAATTTGTCAAAAATTTGCATATTCAAAATTTTTATTAATTATAAAAAAAAAAAATAATGGTCCAATTTTTTTTTCTTTTTCAAATTCTTATTCTACTAGACTTGTTTTACGTATGTGCAAATTTTCAAGTCAATCGGTCGATTTGTTGCCGAGATTTGAGGGGGGAGGCCAAAATGCCCCCCCCCCCCCCCCCCCCAGTGGACTCAAGTGACCAAAATAACCCAGTGGGATTAGGGTTAAGACAAATTATCTCTAATTACGATGAAATATACTATCATCTATATCACATTAAAGAGAAAACTGCCCTCTTTAATATTATTATAGAATCCAGATGAAATCATTCATGCATGACTTGTCACAGCCAATTAACAGCAAGGTCTGTTTTTAAACAAATGGAACATCCAAGTGTTGATGAGCATAATCTAAAATGAAAAATTCATGACATGGCAGAATTTGTCATTACAATCGTGACGTTTTTAAAAAAATTTCATCGCAATCAAAATTTTAAATCAAAATCGTTGTTGCAAAGTATTAATTTCCCCCTTAGCCAATAAAAGTGGGCTAAAATGTGTATGCTACGCATGTATTTTTACTGTGCGCATCTAACCAGCTAGATGCACAAAAAAGTGATTTTGTGATTTTCTCTATAGGTTTCCTCTCTGGTTATATTTCCACAGGAATCCTCACTCTCTCTCTCTCTCTCATATTCTCTTTCTGTCATCAAACGGCTCAGGCACAAAAACACACACACATAATTACTTGTATTTAATGATAAGCATTCAGATACGTTTGAAGTGATTGTTTTCTCTTTTACTCTGTTAATTGCTAGAGATATATCTGTTTGCAGAAATGCGCTTATAAGTTGCCAGGCATAGTGCAGCACCAGCTGTTAGAGGTTAACAAACTTTCAGAGATACATGTAATAGAAAAGTTAGGAGAGTTTTCAGAATAAAATTTTGTCATAAGCCTAGGATAATACAATTTTCGAAAAAAATACATCCCAGGCTGTCAAAATACGCCAGTGCAGGGCAGTAAAAAAAAAACATGGTTCAATACAACCTCAAATAAATTTTGTTTAAATTATTACTGAAACAAAACATTTCAAAGAATTAGAACATAATGAATACTGGGCTCAGACAGCTTATGGCATAAATGAATGGTAATCGGCATAATAATTACAGTAGCAATAGAAGTTACACAAATAAATTATAATGCATTACTTGGGACATTTTCTTCAAATTTGAACAAGTGGTGCATAAATTCAACTGTTTTTATCATGCAAAGCGCTCTGAGAATTCCTCCGCTATAAAAAGAAACATTTAGTCAACCCTCGAAATTAGCATAGGCCCGATGGCCCGGGGCCACCAAAAATTGCTGTCGGGCCAGTAAAAAACGCATATTTCAAATGTTCGGTGGCCCGATCGGGCAAGCAAAAAAAACCAAAAAACAAAAACAAAATTTAATACCCTGTAGTCATGTTTAGGGCATGACAAGAGCTTGATTTTAAACGTAGCATTCAACAACTTATACCCTTTTCTCACATACAAAATATTGGTTAGTTAAAAAGTTGCAAGTTAATTGAGCAAGTAACACTGCTGCTAACGAATATTCATACATTCTTGAGCAGCAGTACTCATTTTCTAACCAGTTGTTATAAAAAAAAAATTCATATTAAAAATCGTTGTTAGCTATTTCAGTTATTTTGCGTATTTAAAAAGTCTAATGAGCATCATGAATATTCATATATGCTGCTCATGAATATTCACTACATACAGTGTCTAAAAAAAATTACAGGGTGTCTAAAAAAACAACTAAAAAAAAAACAATTCTGTTTTTTTTCTTCAAATTTGTTATGTATCCCGTAAATTCAACATCATGTTTGAAGTTTGAACAGTGTGTTGTGAGTTGTCTCACTTGTCTGCAATACTGTTTACGAAGAATCCAATGTTTGTTTGATAAAAAGTATTGCCCAGTACCCTGAAACTATGAATATGGTTATTGTATACATTTTACTTTTGTTTTTCCTTATTTTTTCGGGCCAGTAGATTTTGGTTTCGGGCCACCAAATTTGGAAAAATACTAAATTTACTGGCCCGACCGGGCCACCAGCAAAAAAAGTTAATTTCGAGCACTGATTTAGTATAATATTATTATTATTAATCCTTTTTTTCCTCATGCCAGAGCACTTGCCCGATTGCCCAGGGCAAGTCAAAGGTGATGATCGGCAAGTAAACTTTCATAAATGATAGATCATCAGGTATCAAACATTTTAAATTCAAATATGAGCTGACATGTTGTTACCTACCGTGTAATTCTCCTCTAAAAAGCAAGAAATTTACCAAGCATATCAAGTTACCAAGTGGGATAAATTTTTTTCATTTTTTTTAAGGCAATACATTGTATGTTTTGGCAAGTATATTTGAAAACGCATGACTTTCCTTCACAATTTTATAGGCAAGTAGGAAAAAGGGGTTAGTGTGGAGACTTGCTCATGCTTCTTGGTGCATAAAATTCAGAAGAAACAGTACATGCAGCCAGATGACCAAAAGTGTGTTTTAATTTAACAAAAAGACACAACGATCAATAATCAGGGTCATCGGGGTACATTCAATATGAATTGTTGAGAGGCCAAGTTTATTGGGTCAGTACCATGGGTCAGCAATGTCAGCATCAAGATCAGTGAAAATTTTGACAAGAGTTACGGTATAAAAAGTAAATTATCTGTGATTAACCACTTGGACTGTATACATACTGCAGTTAATTGTAGTGATACCCTGTGTAATGTCCTTCCTCAAGACAGGGAGCAAAAATATAAAAAATATATTGTACAATCATTCTTTTTCCACCTTTCTTACAGTTTACCAGACTTTGTCTGCCTGCCCAAACGAACAAGATCGACATTCAGAGTTGAGAGTATCCGTTCACAATTTCATAACAAGTCAGGTAAATCATTTAAAGCTCCACAGACAAGAAAACTACCTCAAAATTGTGTTTTACTGTATCTAAGGTAGATTTTCATGAAGATTACTAATACAAACATATTTTCCTCGTGGGAAAACCCGGTAAAATAAAAAAATTAACTTGTAAATTCACTTTAGGAACTCCTGTAAAAAAATTGAGTCCGGGCGAAGAAAAATGACATCATCTTTGGGACGTCACATGTAGACAATCACAGTATCGCTTGGTATTCTATTGTCATAGACGTACACGCTGAGTGCATCTACTCACATTGACAGAGAGATATTATTTCGATTTTTTTTCAATATTTGCAAACATTTGTTTAAGTTTATATCATGGCCCAGGGTGAAATTCCCATTTACTATATTACCAATTGAATTCAATTGGTAATCAGAATTACCAATTGAAAATTACCAATTAAAAATTACCAATTGAAATCAATTGGTAATCGAAGTATATGGAAAATGGAACAATTACCAATTTAAATCAATGGGTACCAATTGAAACCCATGTCAATGGGTACCAATTGAATTCAGTTTCAATGGGTACCCATTAGAATTTCAATGGGTACCCATTGGATTTAATGGGTACCCATTGAATTCAATGGGTACCAATTACAATTTTAACTGGAATTTCGTCCTGGGGGAGGATCCACACTCAGATGTGTTGCTGGGCAGGTCCAAGCTAATGTCCCCCTTGATGGTGAAAATTCATCTTCATTTTAGCATATCAAGTTTGGTATCATTTAAAAGCTTATAGTCTGAATTTCAGATTTTTAGTGTAGAAATTTGCATAATCTGCATATTTAATGAGTAGGGGTCATCTCATTTGCATATTTCAAATATTAGTGTGACGTACGGGACATAACATTTTTATTTCTAATATTTATTTAATCAATGAAGCATTACTTTCATATAATTATGGAGACTAGTAAAACTGATTACTAGCAATAGTTGACCAAATTTTTAAGTTTCAAAATTAATTGATTATGCTAATTAGGGCGTGTCCAAAATGCTATGTCCCGTACGTCACAAAAATGAGCACATTTTTAAATATTTCAGTATGAAACAGTTGATTTTTTTCTTTCATATTCTGTGAAGTTCTAATTTATCATACTCCTGACCTGCTAGCCAAGTTTGATGAAAAAAACATTTTTCGTTTTAATTTTATTAGCTAATTAACAAATGTGACGTACGGGACAAAAGTGTGACGTACGGGACATTTTCAGTGTTAAAGCAATGGCAAGGCAGGTAAAAATTATTTGTTTGTGTTTTAACTGCTGATCATCAGGAGAATACATGCTTAGATGCTCTCCTGAAGTTCAGAATAGATAGGTCTTACCTTCAGGAGCCATCTCTAAAAAGAATTCATGTTTTCCATTTCGTACTTCGTGGTATAGCTATATTTTCATGAAAATATCATTACGTTTCACTAAGTTAGCCGTGATCTCCACCACGGTGGAAATCAACTCAACCATTTTAATAGCTTTCGTCAACATTCCATGCCCTGTTAACTGCCCCCCCGAGACCTAGTGGTATTATAGAGATAATCTCCTCCGGTTAGGCCTACACGCAGTAAACCGATAAGAACGGTGTAAACGGTGATAAAATTCTACTAGAGGCACGAATCTCTCAACCTCTCCTCAGGCCTGAGAAGCGGTTATTTTCTAACTTGGGTGAAACGTAATGATGTCTTGAGGGGGAAATTTGAAATATCTTAAAATTACCTTTAATTAATTATATAAAATACTAGACAATCAATTTGAGTAGGGAAATTGCATGTGAATGAAGGAGAGACAGTAGTACAGTGGTTAAGTACACCAAGACCTTCCAAACAGGTTCAAAAACTGTAAGAAAGTGCTAAAAAGGCACAAAATATTATCACTTATTCTTCTGAACAGTCCCATGTATAGGATTTCATGTAAGTTGCCCCATTTTCGATGATTCTGTTTAATTTACTCATATATATCTCTTTTTTGGCAAATTTAAAAGTAATTGTCATCAGAAAATTGTAACCTACACATATTGATGCCAGATAAAATAGTTTTTGTTAAATTATTAATTAGGAATTAATTAGCATTTTATAATTAATTAACATTTTAAAAAAGTCTTATCGTAATTTTTTGTATAAGTATTTTTTATTTTTATTTCATCAGAATATTAGATTTATACAATAAGAACAAATATATTGCAAAATAAAATGAAAGATTATGAAATTAAAATGGAAAAGTGACATAGTTTTAGTGAGGAAAAAATGTCCCGTACGTCACATGTCCCGTACGTCACGCGCATACCTATTATCTTTCATTAATTATCGTGGGAAAAAAAAGTTGTGAAAGAATTAATTTTTTTGTAGTGTGTACTTGAATGTTTACTGAATGCATATATTACAAATTAGTTAGTATTAGCCCTGTAGATTCAGAGCATTTTCATGATACGTGATTTTCCAAAAAAGTCAATATTTCTCTGGTCCCGTACGTCACGCTGCATATTAATTAGCATAATTAAATATTAATGAGCGATTTAAATTTTTGTTTTTGCATTTTAGGAAGGGACTGCAAGTAGCTTTCCAAAGCACCAAAAAGATTCCAAATCATAGCTTCTTCCTCTTAGTAATAATCAATTAAAAGCTGTAAATGTCCCGTACGTCACAAGTCAAATAGCTTGGACCTGCCCTGCTGCATCCTGCTACAATGCATTACAATTACAATTTCATTTTCAGTTAAGCCTCAATTTCCAAGCAAATACAACTTTGTTTTACTAGCAAGTCAAAGGCTCTGCATGTAAACCATGCACGTTCATACTTTGCACTCCGTGCTGTGGTCTACATGTGACGTCATGACCCGATAGGCACGTACGCCACACACGCGCTCCGCTATAAATAACTTTTTTAGGAGTATGGAACGCCGATGCAAAAAAGAGCAAAAAAATTGCATGAACTTTACCTTTTTTGCCCAACTTAAGGATTTCTTTGAAACAAAGAGTGTGGTATATCAATATAGGCACATATTCAAAGCTATAAACCTGAATCAAAGCCCGGATTTCACTAAACTTTTAACTTCTACTCTTCTTGTGACCCAGTTGGGAAAGTTAAAACAAGATTTCTCACATTTGCATGGCCCAAAACCTGCATCTAGTCACTATAAACAAGGACAATGCAAGAATATTATGTTTTATGTGTTTGCCAATGCAGGCTAGTAAAAGTTTGATTAATGAAAGCTAATTTTAGTTGCCCTGAGCCAGTGCAAACTTTGATCCTTGTTGCGTAACAATGGGCAATTCTATATGATAATATTGGCGATATCGATTTGCGGCAAATCAGATTTATAATTTTGCACTATATATCAATAAGTAGGCGGTTTCCTGGCCAAATTTGTATAATCCCATATTAGTAAAATTATATTCTTTTTACTACATGGTTGGTAATAAGAGCGTACTTCATTCCATTTTTTGTGTGTGGGGTGTTTCCCACTACTGTCATTTAGCTTTAAGTCCAAGTGGTAAAGACATTATTACATGCATTTGATATTTTTAAATTATTTTTAAATTTTCTTTTATCAGATGAATGCAAAATCCATTTTTACCCTTAAAAATATTTTCCCTCTTTGAACAATTACTTGCATGCAATATATATCCGCATGGTAAAAACTTTGTACGTTTTCTTGTAGATGAGAGTTAACTCTTTCATTTGATATGTATCTTATTAGGCCTATGAACAAAAATACAATTTTCAGGTTCATGTCCTGTTTCATGTGGAATTGCCCTATAAATATAACTCGATCTTTAAACACATTCTCCTTTAAAATCTATTATGTCATTTCTAAACTGTGAATCCTCTTTATGTTCCACTAAACCTTTATCAATTGCTATCAATTTCAGATCTCAAGCATGAAGATGAATATCCTCAAGAACCTTCGTCAAGCTCTCAAGAAGTTACCCCTGTGGACCCTCCTTGTGCTTCTTATATCTGTCTGGTTGACTCCATCTGCAAGGGCAGTACAATGCAAAGAGGGCAAACAACCTAGTGTTCTGGGCTATGACTGTGTCGATCCAGAACCGCAGAAAATAACTGGTAGAGTTGTACAATTTGTACATATTTTGCTTTTATAGTTAATGCAAATATGTATGGCAATGTGACAGAAAATACAGGCATGAATTTTACATAATTTTTAAAATTCAGATGTGGAAATAAACTTGAACTTGAAAGTTGGCATTTTACAGAGTTTAAAAAGGGACGATCCTATGTAAACATAATGTTCAGCTTTGGTTACAAGAAAGGAAGCGAGGCTGTACAACCTACATTATCAAAACTATTATTATACAATAATTCCATAATAATACTGTTATTAAAATATATAGTCTGTACAGCATACACTGTGTACTGACTGGCTTCAAAATAACTATGATGAATATTTAAACTAAAATAACTGATAAATAAAAGCTTCTACTTCGAAAGCATTACAAAATGTTATTTTTTTCCTCCTCCAGGAGACTTCAATGTTTCATCTACCCTGTCCCCGATCACTGCCGATGTAAACAGAAATCAGAGCGAAATCAGCAAAAACATTAGCGAGAATGGAGGAAGTAATCCCAAGGACGGCATAAGTGATGGAAGGAACGGCACAGACAGCACTGATGAAGGGAAAGACGGAAAGGATGCTGCCGTTTCTAGCAAACCATGGGTAATGCTTGTTTCAGTGTGTGTAGTGGTGAGCATTATCTTCTGAGGTCATCTAGCTGTCTAGATTGGAGTAGCAAGTGAAGATTTGGTCATTCGTGTCATTTGCGACTGTGAGGTGGCAAGATTGGCAGAGCGTACAGTGTATATTCATTGCTGTTCTCTACCCAAGTGTAAATACATGTACAATAATTCTGCCTTAAGGCCATCACTCAAAAAGGAACAGAGTACATTGTAAAAACAGTGGCCTGAATTCTCATCAGAGCACAACTTTAGTCCAGGTTAAAAAGACACAAATTAGTAACTCATTAAACCATGTCGCACCTGTGAAATTTATCTAGCCCTTATATCACTTTCTGGTTGTCTTTTCATAGATAACAACTAGAAATACTTTGGTAAGTGTATTAATTCAGGTTATGCCTAGGTCACAAATGCAGCGGGTGTTGCAAGATTTTTATACCTACTGCGGATTCAAGTTTTCCTTAAAATGTGGCATCATTCTGGCGCCGTATCCCAAATTTGAGCATTTGTGACCAAGGCATTATCTGGTTGAGTTTGACTGGCATTGTTGTTGTTGATGTTGTTGTTGTTGTTGTTGTTTTCCTTAGAAATAATATGCCTCCTTCAATCCTATACCTATATAGAATCTGCATATTTCTGTTTTCTTTAATCTTTGCGTGGCAATAAAAAGCGCGATGCATATTAGCTTTTGAAGCAAATTCTCAAATATCACTATCGGAAAAATCATATGGAGTTTATTGATCATGTTACAGTGTGTACATACTGTACATAAGTAAACTTACTCCGGCTGTCAGATTCCTGTAGTATTATTCCTTTTTTTTCAGTTCTTAAATACAACTCTTAACTTCTAGATGAGCAGCCTCCTTTGCTAGAGTAGCCTACCTGATAGGCGTCTGAGCTTTCTGGCAAGTACTAATCGTCTTATGGAGACGGAAAACCGGTGATCTCGAACCCGATGCGCGGAGCGCATCCGCCTATCATCAGTCATTTACTCATCATTATTCATATATGTTTATTGTATGTATGACGTTACCATGAGGTAACAGAGTCGCTTGTACCGACCTCAATTTATGGCCTAAACTGAGGTCTTTAACCCACTCCCTTCATGATTCTGAAATCGCCATAAACTTTGCACTCAGACCAACCAGTTCCCGTAGTCAGAGATAAATTGTGTGAGAGAGAGAGAGAGGAAGAGAGAGAGACGTCGCATATATACGCATGGCGCACTGTGCTGTGTGTGACTGTGTGTACACGTGTGACTGCCCGCTGCATGCACTGCATGCACTACAGAGTTCATATGACGTTACAGCCTCATCGCTCATTGGCCTTTTTTGGTCCATGTCACATAAATATTCATGAAATAGCTTTGCAGGGGGTTCGTAGAAATGCTACGAAGAATCAATGTAAATCAACGCAAATAAAGAAAATAAAAACTTTTCACGTTCATGAATGATGATAGGCTTCGCGCTGCACGCTCAAACTAGGCATATCGCGGTTAGTACACTGCCGGTAGAACCTGCCAGACAGCACGATGCCTATCTAATAGGCTATTGCTAGAGCAGTTTTCCTTTAAAAATCCAATTGCATCTTTCAACAGATTACTGTAAATCTCCGTGTAAAAGACACACTTTTTTTCAGATGGAAAGATGCAAAAGTGCGGGTGCGTCTTATGTACAGGCACAGTTTTTTTTTGTGTGTGTGTCACCCTGTAGTGCTGTTGGAACACTTATGGCATGAGTCTAGGCTCCTGTTAAAGCTGACTGCCAATATTAGCATTCATCACATTTTCTCATATTAAAAATAGTGGTTAGTACAAAAGAATTGCATATTTAATGAGCAGTGGCTCATGAATATTCATGAGCAGCAGTGTGTGTTCATGAATGGCTCATGAATGCAATTTTAAATGTATATGTTGATGAATGGTACTTCTGACAGTAAGCTCTTGTCAGGGCCTAGACCTGTGTCGTACGCATTCCAATAGCACTACAGGGTGACTACAAAAAAAAATCACTACATGGTGTCTTTTTGGCCAAAAAGGGTGATGCGTTTTGAACACAAGTGTGTCCTATACACAGAGATTTAGGTAAATCAGGCTTTGAATATATATTAGGGTTTCCTATCCATTGTCAAATTTTTGTTGTTCTATTTTTCTAAATGTTTGCATCAATTTTTTGTCCTAAGGAGCCAGGAATGTGCCAATGCCAACTTCAATTTTGTCTTTGGTTGATCAATTTCACATAAAGTCCACTAAATTGAGTTGTTTGTCACACATTATTGTCCATTACAGTTTAAATTTGTTGCCAGGTCACAGATGTGTTCAGCAATTGTGACCTATGAATTTGAATTGTAATTTACAAAAATGTGTGACAAACGACTAAAGTTGGCATTGGCAAACATTGGGCTTCTCGGGACGAAATTGAAGTAAACATTTTATAAAATTGAACAACAAAAGTTTGAAAATGGACAGGAAACCTATAGCAAAAATGAAGATTCTTGATCAGTCTGCCTCTATGTTCATACCATAAATGCCTTTTTAGATCGGACATTGGAAATGCTCTTTTTGTATAATATTTCATTATTGTTATTGGACAAATTGCAACTTGCCTTAACTTCTGCAGCTAGGATCCTCCATAGAAACACAAGTATGATCATATCTAGAACGATCATATTACACATGTGTTACAGACTTGACACTGGCTGCCTATATTCACCAGCATATTGAATTTAAGATATTGCTTCAAATTTTGAAGATTCTACATGGATTAGCACCTAGTTATTTCATGAGTTGGTTAGGTCTTATGTAATACAGCATAACCTCTGCTCTTCAAAAAGAGTATTACTGGAAGCCCCTAGAACAATTGCATTATTTGGAAATAGGGCATTCTTTGCACCAGCACCAGACTTATGGAATAGGCTTCTCTTGAATGAAAAACAATTGACTCCTTACAGGTTTTTAAGAATTAATGGAAGTCACACTTGTTTAAAATTGCTTACTATATTATAAGTTGATGTAGTTGTTTGCCAGAAGAACCAGTTGTCAGCCGGCGAAGCGTCGCCTTACAATAATAATAAGTTTCCAGTTCTTTGATTCATTTTGAATGATTTCTATACTATAGCTTTCTCTTTCATATTGTTTTTTTTCTTCTCTCTGAATATGCCTCTGAATATGTTGTGAGTCAAAATAAGCTGAGCTTTCGGATCTATCAGATCCTTCCTCTGGGCAAAAAATTAACAAGTAAAAACAGCTAAACATTGTAAATATACATACTCATGAAACAAGCAGAGTAAATATGTTGCCTATATAAAATGGTGGTTTATGAATACTTGCTGTTATCATTATTAAACTAGTATACTTGCATCTTTTTGTGACATGTTTGTCTTGATGTTGCCAGTAGTTTGACAGTCCTTGATAGATATTCTTTATTATCATTGTCAAACTTGTAAATTTGTACCTTTTGGGGAATCCCTTTCAATGTACAGTACATGTATATATATATAGATGTGTTGCTTTTGGTATTGTCTGTAGTTTGATAGTAACTAGATCGTTATCATTATGTTTAAACTTGTATACTTGAACCTTTTTGTGATTCACTTTCAATATATATTATTAGATGTGTTCTTCTTGATATCACCTGTAGTTAGTTTTTCTTACAACCCCTCATTCACAGCAACCATTTTCAAGTAATTTAGCCAGTTGTTAAATACCAAAGAATTTGGGGGCTATGCTTTACAAAAAAAACATTCTTCAGAGGGCATTATCTAAAGGGATACAAAACACATCCTGAGATATACCAAACTTTCCCAAGCCACAATCATCTAGATAATAGCCCTCCCTACTTTTGATATACAAGCTAGACCCTCCATTGTTTAGTAACTTTATCCTTAATCTCGATCAAGTTAACACCTAATGCTTTATGTCTTTAAAACAAGACTATATTCCTGTCTCCCCCTAAAAGAAAGCTCCCTTGTTTGATCATTAAGAACTTAGACCCCTTACCCAAATAGCTCCCAAGAGAGACAACCCCTGGCCCTGAGAATGGACTTGGTTTATAATTGTTTATAAAATGGGTAGAAGAATCCCTGCAATCTGATTGGTCAATTAGCATGTGAAAGTTTTTTACTGATGCATGGCTCACTTTAGTTTGATTTTCAATTTTTTTTTGCACTCATTTTATAAAACAAATGCTGCACAGGCATATTTCGTGCATAGGAAAAAAAAAAAAAAAAATTATATCATATACAAAATATAAACAATTAATTTTAAAATTGATATAAAAAAAATGTTTATCAAAAAAAATCTTTTTTTTAAATGTGAAAATCAAATTTTTCTCCATTCTTGCGTCGGTAAATTAGCCATGGGTCGGTACTTTTGCAGCCATGGGTCGGTACTTTTGAAGCCATGGGTCGGTAAATTTAGCCAATTTAGTGATTACTGGGAAAAAGTCTGATTTTTTCACATTTTTTTGCGCCCATTTTATAAAACAAATGCTGCACAGGCATATTTCGTGGATCGGTAAGAATTGTATGCACTCTTTTAACTTTGGAAATGGTCTAAAACCTTACCGATCCACTCATGCCTGTGCATCATTTGTATAATATTCATCCCTCATAGGAGAAGTCCATCATCGAGCTAACACTGTTATTTGGCTCTCCCTCTTCATCTTTATGTATTATAAATATGTGATATTTGGAAGCTGTATATAATGTGACTTATATGTTAATCCGTAGTTAATAAATACTGATATTCTACTCTTGAATCACAAGTCTCCCCTTGCTGTGTTATTTCATGTACCTCTCTACACCGATCCCTACACAACACTAACTGGAATTGTGGCTAACTGGAATTGAGAAGTGCATGATTTCTGTCAATTCTAGTTGTATATTTCTTCTTGTGTACCACTAGTTTTAGAAATAATCACAGTTTTTAAAACCACTTTCAAGTGATTTGACTGTTCATTGGAGGCTCCCATGTTTTCCAACAGTATCGCATGAAAATTCATCTGAGTGCATATGAGCGTGTACTAACAAAAGCGGTTATGTAACCCCTGTTGTTGAATCTGCTGCTATGTTAGTGGTTACATAACCCACTTTTCTTAGTGCCAGTCAAATGACAAGGGAAACATATTGACTAATATCTGACCAGGCAGTGATCCCTTGCCGAATAAAAACAATGTCATGGAACCCTTCTATAGAGGTCACCTTTCAGCAGTGGCCACTTTTCTTGTTTTCATTAGGTTTACCGTTTACACAGGTTTGACTGTACAATGTTATGTTATCTGTATAATGTACAGAAGTCACCTGTGTACAATGGCCACTTTTCTTGTTTCCTGAAGGTGGTCGCTATACACGGGTTTGACTGTATTTGATTGCAATCCTATTAATATCCATGACAGCAATATTAATGACTGCATGAATATGGTCCCCATGTTCGCATTCCTGATGAGCCATCCAGCCGTTTGTTTTAAAAAATACTATGCAAATAACTTTACTTGTATTTTTAAACGGAAACTAACATCAAATCAAAACCAATCAATGCACCCTACCTTGCCAACAAGCATGAGAGTCTTTGTGACTGCTCCTGCGCCAACATACTCCAGTTTTACGATGCGTCCCCGGTGACGGTCGATCACCTTGGCACAGCGGTTGACGGCAGAGAAGAGTGGGTATTTAGACACGAGGACGTCATCATCCTCAATTACTTCAACCTGTGCGGATTCAATGTGAAGAAAAACAGCATAAATGTTGAGTTACTGGACGTTCTTAACCCCTTGTCTACAAGATTTGCATTTCTTATAGAGTCAATATAATGGTACACCATGTTTGCGAAATGAATGGTTTAATAACTGGAGAATTTTATGATCGAGATAAAAGAACATACATGAATTATTTATCACATTATTTACATACATATTATCCATCTTACAAACAGATGGGTTAAGAAAATGAGAAATTTGTGGATTTTCGTGTACGTGTATATGACAGGTTCTCCAATCTCCAAGACATATCATCAGAAAAAGCAACAAGCCCAGATCAAACTCCTGCAGGGGGTAGTCAGAGAGTGCAGTGCAGAACCAGCCATCGATCCACTAGACACCATACATGACTGGCTATAGCAAAACCCTGCACTTGTCGGTAATTCAGGTCTTGGGGAAATGGGCATTTAAGTTCACATAATGTCTGTAAAAGACTTACGATTGTAAAATCAAAACAATCCTAACTTTGCCAATTATTAACCTATTTGTTACAACAAAGCATCAAATGAAAGCTTGTGACGAGGCCTCTCTAATGGTATGAAAGTCTACATTTTGATTTTTATTGACAAGTGCAGGTTTTGCTATAGCCGGTCACATATTGCAGCAGTTTCAGCATTGTATAAAATGCAGTCCATGCACTGCCCACAAGATCTAGACATTCTGCTCCCTCCTAGCTCCTCTGGATAGAAGACATGTGACCCGCTCGAGTACATCAATGACAGACCATGCACTTGCCATCACAGGTGCTAGAACTCACTCATTGGACAAAGTAGTATCCACTTGGCTGTGCAAATACAAAACAGTCTTCCCAAACAAACATCTCTTATGCCTAATCCTTAAAGGGGTATTCCGGGCCTGATAAAATCATTCGTTATTTGAATAAGCAGAATAAGAGGCATAATTGGTGAAAGTTTGATCAAAATCGGACAAGAAACATGAGAGTTATACCTATTTAAACATCATGTGGTAATAAGCGATCGTTTCAAAATTGCCGCCATTATGTAACATCATTGACGAGCAACTTGCCATGGCTTTTAAATGAAAATACACTTATTTCTCATTTTCGTTGATAAAAATTAATTTTTCTCTGCTTGTTTTCACGAATTCATAGAAGAATATCGAGGGGCCAACCTCTCTAGAATTTGTAAGCTCATAAATTCGCTTTGTTATTAAGAAAATGTAAATTTTGTAAAAGTTCCATGTAGAAGTCAAAATGGCTGCAGCTCGCAAGTGACGTCACGATCGATAGCAATTTCGAACGATACTAAAAATCAGAGCAAAGTTCATCCTGTCATAACTTTTTTATTGCTCTACCGTTTTGGCTCAGATTTTCCATCATGATTCTTCATATTCACTTCATTTTATAGCAAACATCACATTTCTGGGGTGGAATTCCCCTTTAACTCCATTTCTTTAAAAATACTGCTTAGTTTCACTGATGATTCTCCTCCTTCATTTGATATCATCGTGAATACATTTTTAGCAGTGTTTCTTAGCACCTTGACAGTTGCTGCATGTATGAGGCCACCCTCAGGGGAGCCATTCTCTCAGGGTCTGAGTACATCCAACCATAAACATATATCCCTTTAATACTAATTCTAACTTGATTTCTTGACAAATATTGCTCAAAGCTTCACTGCTGATTCCTCTAATTCAATGTATTTTGTTGAAAACAACATTTCAGCAACCTATTTAATTTTAATGATTTTTTTTCGTTTTAGACCTCACCTTGATGGACGTTCTGCTGAATAGTTGCTGCATGTACACGGCCACTCTCGGGGGAGCCATTCTCTCTGGGTCTGAGCCCCCGATGTCCCTGGCCACGCACCTGCAGAATAATAATGTTACCGTATTTGCCGGTGTATAAACCGCACCTGTGTATTAACCGCACCCCCCTTTTTGCAAGTTATTCTGTATGAAAAAAGTGCGGTTAATACGCTATAAACCGCACCCGTGTATTAACCGCACCCCCTTTTTGCAAGTTCTTCTGTATGGAAAAAGTTGCGGTTAATACACCAGCAAATACGGTAAACATAATGAACAAAATGATGAACCAGAACGTCAATGACGTAGCGCTCATCCGGCATCTCGCAACATCAAATATCGCAAATTTCATGTGGTACACTTTTCAACTGGTCAAAAAATAAAAATGTGATGCCCTGGAAGGGACATAAAAATTAATTTAAAAAAAATTAGAGTGAAAAAAATATAAATTTGACGCCCCAGAAGGGACATGGGAAAATTTTTTTTTTTTTTTTAAATAAATAAATAAATAAAAAAATAAAAAATAATAAATAAATAATAAAAATAAATAAATAAATAAATAAATAAATAAATAAATAAATAAAAAATTACCATAATTAATTAATGGAGAAAAATTTCAAAATTCTGTGTAGAAGTTTAGTGTACCAAAGTTAGCTCTACCAGATAAAGCAAACCAAATCAAAATCGGTCGAGAAATGAAGGAGAAGAAGCATTTTTTGTGATTTTTGGAATAAATTTGCATAAATTACCATAATTAATTAATGGAGAAAAATTTCAAAATTCTGTGTGGAAGTTTAGTGTACCAAAGTTTGCTCTACCAGATAAAGCAAACCAAATCAAAATCGGTCAAGAAATGAAGGAGAAGAAGCATTTTTTGTGATTTCGAATAAATTTGCATAAATTAGCATATATAATGAATTTCACGATTCTGTGTAGAAGTTTTAAATCCCCCTCCTAGCCTTATCTTATGAAACAATCAGAATCAAAATCGGTTGAAAAATAACGAAGAAGAAGCATTTTGAAAACTGTGGACGGACGGACGGAAGGACGGACGGACGACGGACGCCACGCCATGGCATAAGCTCATCGGGCCCTTCGGGCCGGATGAGCTAAAAACTATTCAGGCTCTACAGTTTTTGCCCGGGGGGGGGGGGGGGGGGGGCTCTCATGTATAATGCAAGATGGGTATGTGCCGCTTACAAGACCCCCGTTTTCACACCCGATTGGGGCTCTCAAGATAATACTAATCAATAACAATAACTACATATGCATAATTAAGACGACAAGACCAATGACAAAAATATTATGCGGGTAAAAAAAGAAGATTTCTTGCATTAGTGTGTTTTGGAATACTAGCCTAATCACTATGCACTTGAATTTTGTGAGGTAAAGAAGGGACATGCAAAATCCCCATTCAGGTATTTGTGCTTATAAATGACAGAAAGCAAGGATATAACACAATTTTCATTCCATTAAAAAAAATCTAATTTATTCTCATCCATATAAACATACATAAAAAAAACAAAAACATTGCATATAAAATGGACACATACTGTAATGATAACAAACAATTTAGGGTAATACAAGTAAAAACAAATGTAGAACAATGATGGTTTATACTCTATCTACCACATTTATGTAGCAACTTCTTTTGCTAACTAATATCTGCTCCATTAGATACATACCTTCCACTCTCTATGGCCTTCAGGCGCTTGAAGAGAAGATCTGCTTGTGCACCTTGGTCGGTGTAGATGATCAGCTTCTCAAGTTTGGTAGCCTTCTTTCCAGGGGCTTCGCGAATTTCAAGGGGCTAATTAATTGACAGCGGGCGGAAAAGAAAGCACCAATTGCCACTCAATCTTATGGTCAGTTAAGTTACAAAACATTCTATCTACATTGTCAATACAATACAATTGCAATACAATACACTCTTTAAGAATGATAAATTCACACTCATTTAATCATATAAATTTCACCCAATATCTACTTCCAATACCAGGGCTTACCCTTTTTGATGAAATGACAGTTACCCCAAAACGGGAATATCTAATGTGACTACTACTAGACTAACTTACTGGCACATAGAATGGTGAATTAAATGATCTCCATACCATAGCATATGGATGAATTAATTGGGTTTAGACAAAATGACATTAACATTCAAACTGGAATTTAAAAAATTTGGCACTGGGCCTAGACCAAATACAAAAATGACAATTGACCAGGACAGTGGTGAAGCGTTGTCAGGCTGATTGGGGGCTGGGACTGATTTTTCATTTTTTATTATTTAAAAAAAAAGATTTTGCCCAAGGGTTATTTATTATTATTTATCAAATTATTGGGGTGACACATGTGCCCCCCCCCCCCTACCAGCACTACCCCACTGGACCAGGTAGTACTTACCACATACAACACCTGAAGTGCTCCCAAAGCTCCAACAAAGATGGCATTGGGATAGGCAGGGCTCGGGATCACAACCAGTAAGGGCTTGGTCATGCCCACATTTATGGCTCTGCCAAGATAAAGAATGTAAAAGAGTGAAAACATAATGTATACAGTGTGTCTCAAAAAGAATGGTACAGTCCATAAATTCTTAAGGTATGAAGGTAATTTGAAAAATATACATATTTGGTGTCATATTAAGGAAAATAATCAGCACAGGCCCACAGGTTTTGTGTCCAAGAATAATGAGCTTTGGGTCACTAAGATACTTGTCCGAATGGGCAACCAAAACCAACAGACTTTTCAATGTTTTTCTTTGTTCGTGTGGGGCCACTCAATTCTGATTATGGGGCAGGAACATTTGATGATCTTAGTTTTACTTGCCTGACTGTGAAAAAAGTAATTATTTCTAGCATTGCTCTGTGATTGCATACCTCTGAATGCCCACATCAAAGTAAATTTCTAGCATTTCTCTCTGATTGAATAGGGGCCATCTACAAAGTATGTACGCAAATTATTGTCAGAAATTGGCCCCCCCCCCCCCCCCCACTCACCCCCTGGACACACTTTTTATGCATTGTGGTTGAATGTAGCGTACACATCAGCATGAACCCCCCTCCCCCCTCTTGTGCGTACGTACTTTGCAGATGTCCCCATACCTGTGAATGCTCACACCAAAGTTAATTTCTAGCATTGCTCTGTAATTGAATAAGGTCTATGAATGCCCACATCAAAGTTACTTTCTAGCAATAATTGTTCTGTGATTGCATACCTCTGAATGCCCACATCAAAGTAAATTTCTAGCATTTCTCTGTGATTGAATAGGGGCCATCTACAAAGTATGTACACAAATTATTGTCAGAAATTGGCCCCCCCCCCCCCCACTCACCCCCTGGACACACTTTTTATGCATTGTGGTTGAATGTAGCGTACACATCAGCATGAACCCCCCTCCCCCCTCTTGTGCGTACGTACTTTGCAGATGTCCCCATACCTGTGAATGCTCACACCAAAGTTAATTTCTAGCATCGCTCTGTAATAGAATAATATATGAATGCCCACATCAAAGTTACTTTCTAGCAATAATTGTTCTGTGATTGCATACCTCTGAATGCACACACCAAAGTGAATTTCTAGCAATAATTGTTCTGCGATTGCATACCTCTGAATGCACACACCGAAGTTAATTTCTAGCATCGCTCTGTGATTGAATACCTCTGAATGCCTACACCGGCAGCATCAGCAAACCTCCTGTAGTTATCATAGTCAATCTGTTTAACTGACAGTTAAATGACCATAAACAACACAATGAAAATGTTAACAAAATGTGATGACTTGCGCAACTGGGCCACTATAAAGAAAAACAGGGAGTCAATTTCTGGCATTGCTCTGTGATTGAATACCTCTGAATGCCCACACCGGCAGCATCAGCAAAGCTCCTGTAGTCATCGTAGTCCCTGTTGGTGGGGCCGGTTGGGGAGAACAGCAGCCTATTTCCCGGGATGTCAGCCACAGGGATCAGAACAACTCCCTTCCCAGTCGTTGCATCAATCTAGCGGCAAGGAAGAGAGGATCGTATTCATGAAAGTATAGTTCAAGCAAAGTCATGAATGTTCAAATTGTACTTGCCGGAACAGAAAATGTACTTGCCCGCAAAAACTAACAGGAAACAAAAGAAAGTTTATTTAAGCCAAGCTTGCTATACTTGGCAAATTTCTCGCCTGTTTCTAGATGAGATCTATATGGAATTACATTTTTCTATTAGAGTTGAACAGAAATGTGAAATGTCATTTGCTTGATGTAAATTTGTATTTTGGTTAAGGCTGTAACCGATCATCAGATCGGCATGCCAATCACGATCCGATCATACATGATCGGACCGTTTTTGCCGATTTCAGATCATGCAGAAAAAATTGGCATATCGGATCAGCAAAAAAAAAAAATAAAATAAATAAATAAATTTTAAAAAATTAAAAATCGTTTTTTTTTCTTTGGAAAATGATCCCAAAAAACATATTTTGGGAAAGTAAATGAATACCAAAGCAACATACATGTATATCCATATGAATAAGCCCAAGGTAATCTTGTATGGGTATGCTTTCATTTCAAACTAATTACCTCTCCTTTTACAAATTACTCGCGGCGATTCTGAAAGGTTACTAAGCTCAGTCCCATGTGATTAATTTGGCGTAACCTTTCACTCAGAATCGCCGCGAGTAATTTTGTAAAAGGAGAGGTAATCAGTTTGAAATGAAAGCATACCCATACAAGATTACCTTGGGCTTATTCATATGGATATATGTTGCTTTGGTATTAATTTTTTTTCCCAAAATATGTTTTTTGGGATCATTTTCCAAAGAAAAAAAAAAAGATTTAAAATTTTTTTTTTTTATTTTTTTTTTTATCCGATCCGATCTCCGATCCGATTTCTATAATCGATAAAATTTTGCCGATCCGATCAACCGATCCGATCATCAAGGTCAGTTACAGCATTAATTTTGGTGTAAGTTACATGTATTCTCCATAGACCCCAAGTCCCCAACCCCTATATTTTTTGGACCAGTCCTGAATGGGTTAAGTTGAAAACAAAAATGTTAACCCCTGCAAGGCAAGGGGGAAGGGACTTAATGTACCACATACAATGTACCTGCTTATGGTTCTCAATGGCAGTTTTGAATTTGAGAGGCTGGAACTGCTCTTGGTTCAGAAGGTCCAAGTTTTCAGCTACAAGTACGATGCCATCATAGTCTCCACCGTCAGAGTACCATGTACTATCAGTGAAGCTCAACGGGCAGGGAAATCTGAATCATGTTGCCAAATAGAAGTTCAAATTATTTGTCATCAACCAAGAAACATTAAGTTAACGCAATGAACAAGGCATAAGTGCGGTTCTTAACATGTCAACATGTGAACACTGTGTAAGAATTAACAAATTATTTTCTTGAGTTTGTAGTTAAGTTACTTTAATGTCCAGAAAAAAAGAGCATAATCAATTCAATTGTGTGTAAGTGTAACAGCTATTACAAAAGAATTAAATTAAATTATCAGATTGCATTTGACTAAACAATTAAATGACTGATTAATGAACAATCATCAAGATGCATCTCAAGATATACTTTTGTAAACGATTATGTGATTTCACTATTAATAATGCGATCTATTCAAATACAATCAATGACATTAGCTGTACGAAAACTCCAAAACTACATCTGACATCAACATTAGTATCTCTCTGGTAAATGGTATTTCAGAATAAAAGTAGTACTTTGCAAGTTATATGTGTCCATGTGTTGATTAATAGTGATAATGTGTACTACTAGTATTACTACAATAAAAAGAATTATGGCTCTATACAGCAGGTTTAAAGTTAAACTCACGCACACACATGCCCACACGCACACACAATAAGTGCCACCAATCTAAAAAAAGAAATTCGAAACGCAAAGTCAAACTTTGCTTAGAACTGCTACCGTTTTTCCTTGTACCCCCGGACCATTCCACTCTGGAATTCACTGCCGTCAATCATTAAAACGGCGGATGCTTAAACATTTAAAGATCTGCTTGAAAAGGCAGACATCTAGGTAGCCTTGATTGCATCAAGGCCTGCACGTTTATAGCCACCATCTGGAGGCGATTTGTGCAGTATCAACAAGACAAGACAAGACAAACTAGAATAAAATAAATTAAAAATGAACTTACAAATCCTGTCCACTCATTTTTCTTCTTTTCTATTTTTGACCTTAGTCCTTATAGTAGAAAATAAAGGACAAGTTGAAGTACAAGTAGACTGTCCGCCTCCCACCGATTCAGGAGATAAAATAAAGATAAGAATGAATGTACCAATACTAATGCAGTAAGGGAAAACAAAGGCAATCAGGCGTTGTTGCAGTGCAATACAATGGACCGTGGTGAATGTACATATGGAGAGGTCACATGATAGTCGATCAACAGGCGATCAGGATATCACGTGATCAATCACATGGTTTACTTCTGAAGTGAAGTTCCTTGAATTGTTTGCAAATTTGTAAATTATGAGAGCCAATTTTGCTTTGTTTCGTTTTGTTTGTTCGGTTTGTTTGTTTGTGTGTTTGTTTGATGTGTGTTTGTTTGAGTGTTTGTTTGTTCGGTTTGTCTATTTATGTGGCCGTTTTGTGTGTGCGTGTGTTTTTGTTGTTGTTTGTTTGTTTGTCTTATTGGTTGGAGTTGCATAAATTGGTTGGTAGGTTGGATGGTTTTTCGGTTGGTTAGTTAGTGGTTGTTTTGTTTTTGTGGTGTTGTTGTTGTTGTTGTTGTTGTTTTGTTTGTTTGTTTGTTTGTGTTTTTTGTTGGGGGGGGGGGGGGGGGGGGGTTGAGGGATTGACGCAACCGAGCCATTGGGGGGAATATGTGTGTGGATATAATTGTTCCTATATTGGCTCTAAACCGTTGGTGTGAGCCCGGTGTGGAGCACATCTACAATGTATTGTAAATGGTCCTGATAGGGTGTGGAGAGGGTAGCCTACTTGCTTCAAAATTCCGCTTCTACAGGTTTTATTTTGTTTCTTTTTTCTGTTCCTTTTTTTTTAGGGGGGCAGTATTAACCAGAAGTCCAGAACGTCAATGACGTAGCGCTCATCCGCCATCTCGCAACATCAAATATCACAAATTTCATGTGGTACACTTTTCAACTGGTCAAAAAATAAAAATTTGATGCCCTGGAAGGGACATAAAAAAAAAAAAAAAAAAAATAGAGTGAAACAAATATAAATTTGACGCCCCGGAAGGGACATGGGGGAAAAAAAAAAATAAAAAAATAAATAAATAATAAACAAATAATAATAAATGAATAAATACATTTTTAAAAAAATAAATAAAAATAAATAAATAAATAAAAAAAAAAATAAATTTAAAAAAATAAATAAATATTAAAAAAAATAAAAAAAAATAAAAAATTAAAATAAATAAATAAAAAATTACCATAATTAATTAATGGAGAAAAATTTCAAAATTCTGTGTAGAAGTTTAGTGTACCAAAAATAGCTCTACCAGATAAAGCAAACCAAATCAAAATCGGTCAAGAAATGAAGGAGAAGAAGCATTTTTTGTGATTTCGAATAAATTTGCATAAATTACCATAGATAATGAATTTCGCGATTCTGTGAAGAAGTTTTAAATCCCCCTCCTAGCCCTATCTTATGAAACAATCAGAATCAAAATCAGTTGAAAAATAACGAAGAAGAAGCATTTTGAAAACTGTGGACGGACGGACGGAAGGACGGACGGACGGACGGACGGACGACGGACGCCACGTCATGGCATAAGCTCATCGGGCCCTTCGGGCCGGATGAGCTAAAAATGGGTTTTCATATTTCACATTTGGCGCTTTATGAAATTTTGAAAATGCATATCAATAATTATTTTTATTTCAACTATTTCATTTCAAAGATTCAACAATAATGCACATTATATACCCCCGCCGATAATCGCTGAGTATCATCTTTACAATTTACAATTATATAAAAACGCTTCCATATGTAGATAATATGAAGTATACTAATTATATAATGAAATATAATCCCAAAGTCGATCCAAGTACGTGGCAACAAAATCAAATATCAATATCGATCCTCCCCCAATATACGCAGTCTGCACGCTTTCCCACAATTATCAGATTTACAAATGGGGTTGTCCCAGTTTGGCAAATATATATGAATAACATGTTTTCAACAATAACACGGCATTCTTTGAGACCTTAATTGCATTGTAATGAGGGGTAAACAAGCTTTCAAGCGATATAAAATATAACCACCATGCAAAATTATGTACACAAGTGATGCAAATAAATTGGGAAATATAATTTCATGGTTATCTTTGATTGTTCACGCGTGTAGAGAAAACAAATTGCTCAAGCGATTATTATTGAGTCTAAAAACAAGTCAACTATTTTGATCATAAGTCATAATAATGATAGGGATTTGGTAAATTTATATTATTTGTATAAATTCTTTACCACATAACAATATGACGGTCGGCCATAACAAATAAGTGCGGCTTTCAATCATGACGATTGATGTAATGATAATAAAGATTGTATTTTGATATAGCGCTATTCAATACCCAGTGAGTGCATACTGCTCAATAATAATCTCGATATACCTATACTATAGTGAGGGGCGGTAAAAACAAAACTTAATTCATTTTTAACCCTATTTATTCTAAAATAATGAGTCGTTTGTAATGTTTAACTATAAATATTCTGGTTTCATAATATATATAGTATCCGATTTACCACTCAAAGTAGCCAACTTTTTTCTGCCGTGCTTTTATCAAAATTAAAAACGGATGCATTTTCTACTTTTAGTATATTATACTTATACATACGATAATTTACAATTATAATACAAGAAACCTTTTCAAAACTTACATTACTGATCTGATATAGGGACTGGGACATATAAATATATAGCACATTTCAATAACATAAATTGCATTGATCAAAATTTGCTCCACGGTTGCATATAAACTGTTTTTTTGTTTGTTTAATATTTCCGAAATCACAACAATAAATACAGCAATGAAGTCGGGAATGAAGTGCAACGGGGGATTTGCCCAATTCAGCAGAATAAAAAAAATAAATAAAAAACGCTGTTCTTCCTTGGGGTATATGTGGTATATATATATATGAATGATTCAAATTTACAATCTTCACCTAACAAATCATTACCCAAATAAGTATACTTGTTCATTTCATGACTTGTAATAGTGACATATGCTCTTAAACATGATTGATTATATAGAGATGATCGAATGGCGTAGCACCAGGGGTGTTGGGGGGGGGGGGGGGGGGGGACACATGCCCCCATAATCAAATAAAAGCAATACAAACACACAAGTGGAAATCCTTTATTTAAAAAAAAAGGAAATTCATAAAAATACCCCCAATAATTTGCATGCCCTCCGACATGTTGAGATCAGGGCCGACAAGATATTGACATAACTTCTTAATAATTTATCAAAACAACAGTTAGACAAAAACCATAAGTCACATTAGGGTCACAGTAGAATTTTAGTGAGTATTGAAATCTGTAAACCGAACTAATCATCACCAAACTAAAAATGTAATTCACAATTATGAGGAAGACGGACATTATGGCAATTACATACTTTTTTATCCAAACATAAAATAAAATATATACTGTTATCATAAATGTATAGTATAATTGCCAAATATGATCATATCTTGAAGCGATCAACCAATCAATATTGTTTGCTCCTACCGAAGAATATGATTGTATTACTATTTTGTTCTTATCTGTCTTTTTTTGTCCGGTTTGATTTCAAATATATTCAAATGAGATGACTTCTCATTTTTTCCATAATGTTTATAGGATTATAGTAGTCAAACCTATAGGGAACTTAATGTGCCACTGTTAGACAGGTGACCTCAACACTGTTTTCCTTTCAGGGGGATCACTGTTGGTGGTCACTGTAGGCAGGTTGGCTGAGACAGGTGACCACTATTACAGGTTTGACTGTACTTATACAAACAAACAATGTAGAAAGTTGCGTTTCATTAAAGGGGTAATCCGGGCCTGATAAAATCATTCGTTATTTGAATAAGCAGAACAAGAGGAATAATTGGTGAAAATTTGATCAAAATCGGACAAGAAACACGGGAGTTATACCTATTTGAACATCATGTAGTAATGAGCGATGGTTTCAAAATTGCCGCCATATGCTACATCATTCACGAGCAACTCGCCATGGCTTTAGTACATGAAAATACACTTATTTCTCATTTTCGTTGCTAAAAAATATTTTTTCTCTGCTTGTTTTCACGAATTCATAGAAGAATATCGATGGGCCAACCTCATTGGAATTTGTAAGCTCATAAATTTGCTTTGTTATGAAGAAAATTTAAATTTTGTAAAATTTCCATGTAGAAGTCAAAATGGCTGCAGCTCGCACGTGACGTCACGATTGATAGCAATTGCGAACCATACTAAGAATCGGAGCAAAGTTCATCCTGTCATAACTTTGTTATTGCTCTACCGTTTTTGCTCAGATTTTCGATCATGATTCTTCATATTCACCTCATTTTATAGCAAACATCACATTTCTGGGGTGGAATTCCCCTTTAATTGCTCGTTTTGCATTTTTTTGTTTAAATATTTGCCCATTTGAAGCTACTCTACCAGTCTGTGGTCTCTGGAATATGCACTCGTACGTTAACGCACATACTGTTGTGTGTCGTGGGCAATGGGTCGACAATACATGATTAGCGGGATTTTGTATCCGTTATTGTATGCATAGTTTATATACGCTGTACGACCATGATTCTGCATATAATATGTCCACGGCTGATCTATCAGTTTGATTTCGGTTGGATCATACGGTACTCTGTGACTTCTTTGCGATTATCTAACAGAATTGAGGACCCAGAATTATTGGTAAATTAATTTGTTGTTCTTTCATTATAATCCTACATTTATTGATGAGAATAATTTGTCATGGAGATCTAGAAGATACTTATTTATATATTTTTAAAAATGAATCAGCCTCCAACAAAAGTCAAAAACGGAATTCCCTTTGCAACTGCAAGGCCAATTACGCCAACGGCAAGGCCTTTGGCTTTGCCTTTGGCTTTGGCTTTGGCTTTGAACGTTTCGTTTTTGTTGGGCCTTTCTTTCTTCACTCCAGTACTGGATAAAGAAACGGAATTCCGTTTTAAACACTCTTGACATTTGATGTTTCATGTTTGCTTTGATTTTGAAAGAATGTGAATTCAGTGGAATTAGGAATAGGAGAAGCTCCATCTCTGACTCTCTGAGCGAATACCGTAGAACATCGTCGTCAAGCACCCATTTTCGATCCCCTTTTGATGTTGCTTTTGTTTTAGTTTTAAATAGCGTCACCTGAGTTCACAACGCGTGTAAGGGGATGTTAAATGAAGAACCAGGACTTGACACGATGCGATGGTAATGAATGCGTGAGACTACGTGAGAGTGATGAAGAACTTTGTCAGTTTGTATATATAGAAAAACACTGATTGCTGGATTAAATAATAATATTAAATAATATAATAATAATATGTGTGTCAGAGTTTGAATGGCGTACATGATGTAGCGCGCAGTGTAGTCCCATCACCCCTCCATTAGTATCACTATGTTAGACGTCCCCTTTTGTCCTTGCAAATACATTTTTGTTTTAATTTGTTTTAAACTTTTATAACAAACAATTTAGAAAGTATACATGAGACCACATCTACAATGTATTGTAAATGGTCCTGATAGGACCATTTACTGCTCACAGTGGTAAAAATCTACGGGACACAATTTGAACTACAAACAGAGAGAAAAGAACAGCATATCTAAAGTAAAAAATTGCATACCTAGATTGAAGCTGATTTTATGATTTATTGTACAAAATTTCATTTCCAAAATGATAAGTCATACTTACAAAAATCGTCATATAAGTTCCATTTCTTTCTCTTCCTGCTCGATGTCCCATCGTAAACAAAGAAAGCCCGCCCGCAACATGCGGAGGCCGCTTATTATTGTCCAAAACAAGCCAACTCGCGATCTGCAAGCATGCCCGCCGTATCCGATTTCGGATACGCCGTATCAGAATTCGGATATGCCGTGTCAGAATTCGGATACGGTAACACGTGTGGTGTGGGAAGCTTGCGGGAAATACATGACAGTCATCCAGATAGCAGCAACACTTTCGAGAGGGATCACGACTGAGATTTTCTCAGTCTTTTTATTTTCCAAAACTGCAGATTTTCCATTTTTTTCGACATTTGAAGAATAATTTGGACCATTTTGGTAAGTTCATATAACACTTGTATCATTTTTAGGGCCAGTCATGATTGATTTTGTTGAATTTAAGATAAGAATTTTGTGTGAAATTTTGACAAACTTTTTTTGTACTGTCCCACATTGTTCCCGTATAGCGCAGCATTACAATGTAGTGTTGTGTGCATGAGACCAATTGTTACAAAGATAGCTCTAAAATGCGAAACAGCCATTCCACTATCACTTTCACTCAGCTCGGCAGTCTTGCCATGTCCTCTCCCCCTTCTTCTCAACACCTTGAACCTTGAAGAGATAATCCCTAGCTATAGCAGCTCACTGGGGAAGCTAAACTGGGATGACTGTAGATCGACAAATCTATCGCTTTCATGGCCTTTTTGACATTATTATTGTTATTTTCACTGTCAGCATTCTGGCCTTTTTGACATTATTATTGTTATTTTCACTGTCGGCAGCTAGAATGCTGACAGTGAAAATAACAATAATAATGTCAAAAAGGCCATGAAAGCGATAGATTTGTCGATCTAGGATGACTGGTGATGTGACGTCAAAGGCCGACGTGAAAAGTGAAGTTATTTAGAGTGTAGGTGAATGTGTTTCCAGTCCATTATATACAGTAAAAAAAATGGAGTGTTTAAGTGCAAGTAAAAACCAAGCTCTGATCTACAGCATTGATACGCTTTTGTATGGAAACATGCAGTGCATGTTATTGTAAGCGTGTTCTTTTGTAAGTACATGTATGTCTTTTGTTCATTCTGGTTAGTTGACCAGTGATTGAGAGATGATGTCACAAGAGGTTTTTACTCTTGAGAGTTTTGTTTTTTAGAGATGGGCCTTGGCATACTGAAGAAAATAATTGTTAAAATGTAAAAAAAATATACAAAACATAATTTAGGTCAAATGTATACGGGCAATTCCGTATGAGAGAAGGCAAAAACACCACATCTCAAAGTTGAGCAATCTTCCCTAAATCAAACTGTTATCGATAGAGGAAAACTTGAATTTTAGGAAACTGAAAACCATTTGTGTATAGCTCTATTGGTTTTGCAAATATTTCTGCTTGAACTGAACAGAAATTTATGACCTTTTATTCATAAATCAGCTTCATTTCATGAAAATGAAGTGAATCTTTTAATTCAATGATTGTTTCTGCTCGTTTTCTCATATTTTCCATACAATGTAGCAACAATCACAAATTGTAAAGCATGGGCAGTAACTTCATTGCATTTTTTTTTGGAGAAATTTTTGAAATCTATGCATATTTGATCGTAATTCCGTTACGATAAAACGTAATAAGTTTTTCTCAATATCTTATTACTTGTTCTTTAGTCATGTCATTGTGAATTCTCTTCCTTCACCACAGTCCTAAGAACTTCCAACATAATTTTCTGAAATAATGTCACTACTTTTTCCAAAATTGGCGTAACGGTATTAGTAATTCCGTTACGTAACGGAATTACACGCACATGGTTTGTAAGGTATTGAATGATATTGCTGAAAATAAAAACATTTCTTGTTCTCAATGTAGAAATACCCTTTAAATAGCATGAACTGTAGCCATGTAGACAATACGTCATTATACAAGTACTGTACAATGTTACTTTATGTGACTCATTGTACCCACATGCTTCATATTGCATCAATGGTGATTTAACTAAATTGATACACGATAGATCATTGATCAGTTAAAGGCTCATAACTTATCATTAATTATGTAAATTTGTATTAAACTGAAGCATATAAAATTAAACATAAATACAGAATAGGCTTCAAGATATTCAAAACTAAACATAATACAGGCTAAGATACACATGTTTTATTCATTATCATAAAGTCAGAATACATTGAGTGTTCAGTTTGCTTCTGTATGCAGATCAAAGAAGAATGATGTACAAAGTATTTGCATTTTCAAATGGGAATTCCTAAAGGTGTCTTTCATTTTTGGCAATTCCATATTTATATTTTATATGCCAACTGTTTGTTTGAGGATCATACACGTTTATATCCGATATACATCTATACACATATTTCATGGAATGGATGAAAACGCATTCCAAATTGATTTGAGAGTAAATTAAGATCAATTTAGGATCAATTTTTTAAAGAATAATTTTAGAATATAACAAGAGTTTATATAACAAATCTCGATTTTTCTTGTAATTCTGTTACGCACACACATAACTTCAAGATTTGTTCTGGTCCTTATGTAAGAGCTTGTGATGAACAATGCATACACATTCTTTACTAATGACTATAAGCAGAAAAGCAGAAAAATGTAACCAAGAAATTGCATTTTCATGGGTGGATTTCACAGGCGTAATTCCGTTACAGTGACATTCGTTTGTCTTAAGGTAATTTCAGAGGTTAAAATAGATCATTTCTGGAAAAAAAGATGTACCAAATTCAAGTTTGTAACTTAAATGATAAGTTTTTATTACCAATGAAGAATTTTTTGTGGTAGCTTTTGCAGAAAATCATTACATAGTTAGTGTTGAATAAAAGACCCCTTTCCGTTATTATTGTATTTTGGTCTCTGGACGCTACAGTGTTATAGATTTGTAACAATCTTGGGTTCTGTTGTACCTCTAGTACCCCTGCCAGTTATTACAGTTTTAAAAACTGTGAAAGTGAAAGGAATTTTAAATATGATTAAGAAAACAGAGCTAAAAATCACTTATTTGTCATTCTGTAACAGTGGAATTACCCATTCACAATGCATTTCCATTCACACAGATTTCCAATATTCAGGAAGTTTACGAGGCTTTATAGCATTGAAAGTTGAATGATTTGACCTGTTTGTGATTTGTAATTGTTTAAATGTTGCTTGATATTGATTATGTGCAGTTATTTAGCATGTCACATAATGTAGTACATTTTTTTTTTCACAATTTAACAATTTTTCTTGAAGTAAAGGAAAAATTCTAAAATGTTGCTTTTTTTTTCTTCAAATATGGTTATTATTGTCAAATTATTGATTTTTGAAAAGTATTGAAGCTAAAATGTGAATTCTTTGTTGTTCATGTACCGATTTGTGGAAAATTGATTTCACTGCTTAAGTTGTGTAATTCCGTTACACACATTAGTGGACATAGTTCCTATGATTTTTCTTTCATTAAATTGATGCAATCCTTTTTAATTTCTTGCCTACTAATATGAAGCTGAAAATAAACCGAAATAAAGCTGGATTTTAGCAATATTTTTTTTCAAATTTCACTCTTATTTGTATTTTGGCCATATTTTCATTTATTTTACACATAACAAGTTCAAAAATTGCTTTACAGATATGTCAAATTATGGTTTATATTCAAGTGCTAGATAGCCTTGATGTTTGCATTAGCATGTAAGAAAAGTTGAGTGCAAAATAATTGAGTTTTCCTTGTAACTTTCAGAGATGTAATTCCGTTACAAATTTGTGTAATTCCGTTACAGTGGTCTTTTTTCAAAAAAGTGAATTTGTGAACTTATCATTGTGTTGTTTATGCACGTACTTGTTCCAAAATGAAATTGACATTATCAAGATAGAAAAAATACATAAAATCAGTTTCAAAGTGTCTTATATTTCAGAGAAACTCAACGCAAACTTGTAGCAAAAAAAAAACTCCATTCTCCGGTAATTCCGTTACGGTCACACATATTGGTCTAGTGTGCAACAACACATCGAAGATATAAAACCATTTCGCTATCATGTTGTAGCCTGGTTACCCGTGCAACTTATATAAGTATCAAAATTTACTTAAGTCATGAGAATATTGCGCAGGGAATGAAATAATGAGCAAAAAACGTCTCTGAATGTAATTCCGTTATGGTGGAATTGCCCATACACTAATACACAATAGTTGAAGGCAACTTGCATTTGGATTTCAGGGAACTTTTAAAGGCAAAGCGAAAAAACAACAATCGTAACGCTAACTAAACTGCTACCCTTGCTACTCTATTGGACTATAGGCAGTTTTAGTATTTTAAGAGATCTATACAAATGCCGCAAATATATGATTTGCATGCAAATTCGATTGTTGAAGTCTGAAATATTGCTTTATTAATATTGACCAAAACCAAAACCAAAACCAAATCCCAAACCTTTCAACATTGAACTGTACACAAAAGCTACTGCTCGTGCAGATTGGCTGTGGTAATTTTCTTTTGGATTGTGACTGAAAAGAATAAAATGTAATTAAAAGATATATCCAGCAGAGGAATTGACGACACCACACCCTTTCAGAGGTATATAAAGGTAGCAAAATTCACAGATGATCATTGTATTCAAACAAAAGGTTTTAGGTTCATTCGCTAACTTATTCTGAATCATGTATGCTCCTTGCCTGACGAACCGAATACAATGTTTATTCATACACGGTCTGTTTTCATACATGGGCGTAGGAACACATTTTTCTCGGGGGGGGGGGGGGCTTAAGTCTTTTACTCGAATAATTACACTTCCCATTTTCACCTGACAAGCACCAAAAAATGGTCTTTGCCTATTTGATGCTTTTTGCCAAAAATTCTTTTGTTATAAATGTTGAATCTGAAATCTTTCACATGGATTTGACCAATTGTGACATGACTCTGCTCGAAAAAGACATGATCGAGTTTACCCAAATATACATGTACCAAGGGTTTGCCCGAGTGTAACATGATGTTTTTGCCAGATTATGACATGGATTTTTAAAAATATGTCCTGGTTTTGCCCAAATCATGCCAAATGTAGTTCACGTTTTGTCAGAATGTAAGGTGCTTTTTTGCCGAATATGGTCGTTTTTAAACGACAGGGGGGCTGCAGCCACCTTAGTCCCCATTTCCGCCTCCTACGCATATGGACATGATGGACTGAAGGGAAACATCTCTTAGTATTGCCGCTATTAAACGCAGCCACGCGTTCATAGTCCTGTATCTGTTTATAGATACTACATTATCTACATGTTTTTTTCTGTGTAACAATTTACATTGTTATATATGCATTATTCCTCTTGCATATTCATTACCTTCGCATATTGTCAAGTTTGGGTTCTCAATTTAAGGTACCCCTTACATGCAATTGTGAACTTGTGTGACGCTATTTAAAAGCAACATCGAAAGGGGATCGAAAGGGGTGCTTGACGACGGTGTTCTACGGTATGAACAAGCCATCCAAGCCCGTATGACAGTTCGCGTTCGAAAGTTTTTGTTTTAGTGATCAATTAACTTTCATATTTTTGTCCTCAAAGTGATATTTGAGACTTGAATCATACACCAATAATATAATTGGAAGATTCTTGGGAATGCATGTGAGATTTTCACAGAAAAGGAGTATAAATACCAAGTGAAAAAAGAGTAAATCGATTTCTGATTTTATCCTGATCGTTCACTTGGAAAATCCTGGCTACAGGCCCAGGGCCTGACAACTGACACGCTAGCGCATGCAGTGTCTATTATGTACACAGCTGCACGACCTGGAAAATGTGGTATCAAAATCATATATAGAAATATGATATTTACATTATTGATGAGCATCACAGCGGTACAATACAAATAGTCATTAGGAATTATTCCTGACCAGTGAGCCATGATGATGCCTTTGTACACTACATAATAGGCTATGTATGCACTAGCTTGTGAAATAAATTACCTGCTGATCATGCATGCATTGTTTAGCATTGCCTACTGCACAAAAGTATGGAAATGTGTTGATGAGTGGTGTGAATAATGGTGATGTTGTTTTGATGAAAATTTTAATTCTTGTATTGATATTTGGTATTATATGAATAAATATTGACTTGTTGAAATGTTTAACTTCTTATTTTGTCTCGTTTTGATTCAAGGTAACCGAGGATCACACTGATTTCTACTGGGCTGAGAATCAGTTGAGCAAAGCCAGTAATTTCCCTCTGATGATGTATTACAAGTGACACACATGAAGGTGAGTTATCACACATTTTTTCCTGTATCCAGTACATATGTGACTGGCTATAACAAAACCCGGCACTTGTTGGTAATTCATGATTTGAAGAAATTAGGACATTTTAAGTTCGCACAATGTGTGTAAAGGAAATATGATTGTAAAATAGAATCCATCAAATCTTCGCCACTTATTGACCAATTAGTTCGAACAAAGCATCAAATGAACGCTTGTGATGACAAGTGCCGGGTATTGCTGTTGCCGGTCACATGTTATCTTGATTAAATTCAAAATATTTAAAACAGAAAACCCATGTCAACTGTCAAAAGTAAAACAAAACAAAACATTTCAAAATGACAAGAGTCAAGAGTACAAACAGAACAGGACGGGTACACACGTGCCTACATCAATGCACAATTTAACAATGATGTGTAATAAAATATGTAATAATCATAAATGAAAAAGAGCAAAGAAAATGGGCTTTCTCTGGGATATATATTTCAATTCCATACAATATAGATATAGAGGAGGTGATTACTCAGCTAGAAGAGATTCCTGGTGCATGGAGCTAATGAGTTTTTTTTTAGACATTTAGATATAATTAAACATGTGTTTCGATCATTCTTTCCTCTTTGTGTTTGTAGGAGGAGGATAATAAGATGATGCAGTTTCTAGCAGCGAAGGAAGCTGCGTTACTGTCGGTAGATGAGGTGGTTACTCGGTTAGGATCAGACCATGTGAGAGAGAATCCCGGTTCAGGAAGCCAATGAGTTTGGGATCACGAAGCTTAGTTTATAGATTATTCTTTTCTCTCTGTGTGTTTGTAGGAGGAGGATAATAAGATGATGCAGTTTCTAGCAGCGAAGGAAGCTGCGTTACTGTCGGTGGATGAGGTGGTTAATCGGCTAGGAGCGGACCCTAACAGGGGGCTAGAGGAGTCCAAGGCTGAGCGTAGACTCTTGGTGCATGGAGCCAATGAGTTCGAGATCGCGAAGGAGGAGGCGTTATGGAAGAAATATCTGGGACAGGTAAGAATTCATAAATCCAATTCTAATAACCAAAGCTGTAATGCTATAGAAAGCCTCAACTCTTACTTTTTTTCTGTACAGCCCATTTTTAAAAACATTAACTTTTAATTTTATGTGCTTACATACATGTAGGAAAAATGTACGGATACGTGGACCCCATGGAAGATTGACTATCACCTAGACTTCATTTGTATTTATTTGTGGTGAAATATGTGCAGAAATTGTTCTTATTAGTTTTAATGTTTTTAAGTGTTTATTTCGGAAAATGCATAAATACAAAACACAGATCTTTACATAATTACTGACTGTTATACCATGTATGATTTCTCACCAACAGTTTAAGGACCCACTCATCGTGCTGCTGTTGGTGTCAGCCGTTATATCTATTGTCATGGGACAATACGATGATGCCTTCAGCATCACCACGGTAAGATTATTTTTAAAATAATGATGAAGCCTTCACCCTAACCTTTTTCTATACTAGCCCGTTTGGGCAAGTAAAATGTAAACATTTAATTTTGAATGTTACTTTCGTAACATTTACTTGTCGTCCTTTAACTTCTAGATGAGAATTGCACGTACGAAATTATATTGTTCTCTCGAAGTTGAACAATTATCGGGCCAATCGGGCAACTAAACTAGACCATTTATGAAATATTACTTGCCCGGCATAAAAGTTTACTTGCCCTGGGCAATAGAATAGGGCAAGTGCTAGTGTCGAGCCCTGATTTGAACCATTGTTAGAATGGTTTAAGTTAATTGGTAGTAGCTTTAATTTGTTTTTGTGGTGGTATTTGCTCTAAATGTGTATGTGAATATCAATATTTTTGTGTGAATATAATTGCTAAAATGTATTTTTTCTTGCTGCATATTAATTTCAACATCATATTTGATTTATCCGGGAAGTTAGAATTCCTAAAACTTCTCATACAGTATTTTCCTAATTTGTTTTCAATTTGGAACGAGTTCTTAAAAACTTTTTAAAAATATTCACTTAATTTGTTTTCTTCTTCAGGCTATCACGATTGTTGTCACAGTAGCATTTGTGCAGGTGAGCATATAACATTATAACTTTATCTTATTTTACAATAGTGTATGAACTCTTTTTAGCCAATTTAAATGTATTACTCTTAAACAGGATTTTAGACAAGACTTAGATGCATCTTTAAGTTAAATATGGCTTAACCAATACCAAATATTAATCACGACCTTTTTAGTTAGACAGGACTTAGTCATAACTTCAGAAAACCAAATTGTTAATCCCGACTTCCTATTCTAAATTTAGACAGAACTTAGTTCAGAACTTTAACATGATTTGAATGGGATTTATTTAGAGACAAACATATTTGATCAACTTTATTAGTGTAGTTTCTCTCCTGTGTGTTTTTAATCTTGAAATGTATGTGTTTGTTCTTGCATGTTATAAAAGAGTACACATTCATTTTTAGCAATAATTCATACTTATGTAATAATCATAATAATACTAATTTTCACACATTTTCCATCTCAAATGTTCAAACTGTAGGAGTATCGCTCAGAGAAATCATTGGAGAAACTGAGCAACATGGTTCCACCAATGTGTCACTGGTAAGACAAGCCTACACACTGACTTTTTTTTTCTCTACTAGCCCGTTCGGGCAAGTAAAATCATAAATTGTCAAATTTTACTTGCCCGACATAAAATTTACTTGCCCGTTTAATACTTGCAGATAAGAATTTACGCGTGAGAAATTACATTTTCCTCTCGTGGTTGACCAATAATTTACTTGTCCAATTGGGCAACCAAACTAGACCATTGAGGAAATCGGGCAAATGCTATTGTCGAGCCCTGGGTAAGGCAAGACTCTGAGTGAAGTAGCTAATGTGATCTGCAATTTCAAATTAAAACAGAAGGCAATAATAGTAGCAAGTATTTTTTATGACAAGCACTGATAGTAGAAGAGTATGATAAATAATGATTATCAAAATAATTAATAGTAGATATATATATTGTTGTGATAAGTTATCAGCATTAGTAGTACTATAGACAGATTTCAACTGTACAGGTCTAGCAATTATATTTCTTATCAATGAAATGAAGACTCCTATCATCACTATGAATAGTAGCAGTTGAAGTACTACTTTAGAAGGTTTGTAATTGAGTGGGCTGCTACTATCACAAATAACCTTTGACCTTTGTCTTTGCTCTCAGCATCAGAGATGGTCATCTGAAGGAGTTCTTAGCGAGGTCCTTGACCCCTGGTGACCTCGTTCAGCTGACCATTGGTGACCGTGTGCCTGCTGATATGAGACTTATTCAGGTATGATGTCCTTCAAGAGACGTCTAGCAGAATTTAAGCTTTTCAAGTGCGTTAATGCTATTTTGTAAGAAAAGGTGGGAAAAGTATGAATTCAAGTTCTAATTGGTTCTAAAATTCAAATGGCACATACATGTATCTGTTAGCTTGTTTTCTCCCACAATGCAATATGCGTATTAATGTATGCGTCAATCTATGTTTTTCTCTGATGAATGGGTTTTATTCATCTACAATCACATATATTATAGGCTCATTCAAAGATGTTCTTGTTTGCCATGTGTTTGCTTTAGCTTTTTATATTACTCCTCGTCCTTGTATTATCCATGATTTATCCAAGATTCCTAACCAATTCTTTAAGACAGTTTTCTTAATCGTATATGTGGATTATTTTGCAAAGCATAGCGTCATTCCAAATCAATTGTTTAATACTGGTTTCTGAATCTAGTACTTGTATGTGAAGGTGATTGAATACGATTTAATTGTAAGTTTGTGCTGCTCATCATTTTATCTTAATTTTCATTTGAAATCTTTGAACATTTCTCAGACTGTGGACCTTGCTGTAGACGAGTCCAGCTTCACTGGAGAGACCAAGCCTTGCAACAAGACTACTCAAGCCCTATACAAGGACCAGAATGGGAAGAGGACGACGATGAAGAATATTGCATACATGGGCACACTGGTTAGGAGTGGCCATGGAAGGGTAACTAAAGTCTACTTCCAAAATCACCATTATGAACACCAACAAAATTTCAGAACATTTTTAAAAACTAAAAATACAATTTTGTCCTTTCCAATGTTTTAGCCGTAGTGCTTTGGAACTAGACCTCTCAAACGATGTTTGTTGTAACAATGCTTGAGATTGGAATTTCCATTGTGTTTATAATGCCATTATAACAGGGAAGGCTTCTCATGGGAGCACAATATGTATGAACTACATCGTTTGTCTTGATTTAATTGAATGTTTAAGCAGTATGCAATTCAGATTTGTTTGCTGCCATACGTGTTCACAAAAAAACACATGAATATTTCATTTTCATTTATTTATTTATTTATTTTATTTTTTTCAACCAAATATAAAAATATGGGAGCACAATATGTATGGGAGCACAATATGTATGGGAGCACAATATGTATGAACTACATCGTTTGTCTTGATTTAATTGAATGTTTAAGCAGTATGCAATTCAGATTTGTTTGCTGCCATACGTGTTCACAAAAAAAAACATGAATATTTCATTTTCATTTATTTATTTATTTTTTTAAATTTTTTTCAACCAAATATAAAAATATATACATTGTAAGATACCAGAACATCAACAAATGGTTGAGGTGCCCCTTGAAAGCAAAGCTTGTGAGTGGGGCACCTTACACACATACTCAACTAATTAACTAAATACAATTTTACAAATAATTACTTATTATGCATAGGGTTCTGAATTAACTAAATACAATTTTCCAAATAATTTCTAATTAAGCATAGGGTTCTAAATAAATAAATAAATATATAGATAAATGGGAGACTGGCCCTAGTTCCTTGTTTCCTTGGAGATCACTGAACTTCTTTTTGCATGGATAAGATATAACTATTATATAAGGTGGTGACAACATAATGGAGTGAAACAGAACTCCTATTGCTGTATTACCATTGTATGTCATTATATTGCAAGTTTGTTACACAATATGTTGGTCAAACTATGATAGATAGATACTGTAGATATATCGGTTTTGTATTGAACACATAAAATAAACAAGACTGTAGTCCGAGGACTTAAGTGCCTTGTGTACAACACAAATATTGAAACATACATGCATAGATATATTACAATGCAAAATACAAATAATATTCAACATCAAAATACAATAAAATAATATATATTTATAAATGTATTTGGCAAGATAAGCAATTGTATGCTAACTTTTCCTCAAATTTTCCCCTTATTTGCAGGGTATCGTGATAGGGACAGGGGAGAACTCCGAGTTTGGAGATGACTAATGATGCTAATTTTTTTACTTTGTCTGAATATTTTCCTCTACTTGTTTTGTTTGTATCCAGGGTATTGTGATAGGGACAGGGGAGAACTCAGAGTTTGGAGACATCTTTAAGATGATGAAGGCTGAAGAGGTGAGACTATATCTTGTGTCAATTCGTAATAAAAGAAGGAAGTACAGTCAAACTTATCTTAATGGCCACCTGTCTATAGCAGCAAAGCTGCCTATACTGGCCACACAATATGACCCCCAAATGTGACCCCTAGCAGAGGAAAACAATGTTTTGGAACCTGTCTATAATAAAGATCATTTGTCTTCAGTGGCCAGTAATTGTGTTTCCCTTGGGTGGTCATTATACACAGGTTTGACTGTATTGTATAGCTTCTTTAAATATCTTGTGCACAAAGTGCACCTGTCATAGATACTTGAATGGTAGATATTACCTTGACTGGAATGTGATTACTTACTGCAAACAAGGGATATTCAGTTGATAACCTAATGTTTTCACACATGCATACTTTTAGTCAAGAGTAAATTAATTCATGCTTTGTTTTTTTAATCTAAACTATATTCAGCAAAATCCTAAATGGCTTCTATTTAGAAACTTGATCCCCTCACAGGAAATTTTTGAGCAACCAGTTTTTACCAGGTTAGATGATCTCTAGCAAACAAAAATATAACCTCCCTTTCTCTCCACTTTGTGTGTGTTAAATCAGGCTCCCAAGACTCCCCTTCAGAAAAGCATGGACAAGCAATCCATAAAAAACTAGTGTCTATTAATAGGGCCATTCAGTAATTAGAAACCCAAAATAACCCCCAATTACTTTTAAAATGTCCACTGATCATTTAATATCAATGTCTCCATTTGTAATTTGTGTGTGTTAAATCAGGCTCCGAAGACTCCCCTTCAGAAGAGTATGGACAGCCTGGGGAAGCAGCTGTCCTTCTATTCCTTTTGCATCATTGGAGGAATCATGCTGCTGGGCTGGCTGCAGAACAGGAGACTGCTAGACATGTTCACTATAGGTGTAAGGTGGGTAGTCATCTTTTCTTCGTGGGTATTCATTATTTGTGGTTGGGTAGGTGGTTATTCATGTTTTGTTGGGTGGGTAGTCATCCTTTGAGTTGATAGTCAGCATTTGTGGGTGGGTAGTCAGCTTCTGTTGGTGGGTAGTCATCATTTGTGAGTGGATAGTCATCATTTGTGGGTGGGTAGTCATCCTTTGTGGGTGGGTAGTCATCATTTGTGAGTGGAAGGTTGACATTTGTGGGTGGGTAGACATTATTTGTGGGTGAGTCATTGTGAGTGGGTAGTCATTATTTGTGAGTGGGTAGTCATTATTTGGGGATGGGTAGTCATCATTTGTGAGTGGAAGGTTGGCATTTGTGGGTGGGTAGTCATCCTGTGTGGGTGGGTAGTCAACCTGTGTGGGTGGGTTGTCATCTTTTGTGGGTGGGTAGTCATCATTTGTAAGTGAAAGGTTGGTAGTAATTAGTGGCTTGGTAGTAATTTGGGATGAGAAGTCATTTGTGGATGGGATGTCATCTTTTGTGGTCAGGTTCATCATCATTTGTGGGAGGTAGTTATTTGTGGGATGATAGTCTTAAGTTATAGATGGGTAGTCATTTGTGGGTCAGTAGGTGGTTAGTCATCTTTATGTGGTTGGGTAGGTGGGTAGTCATCTTGCATTTGTCTTCCTTTTTTTTAATTATAGTTGTAAAGACAACTTTGTTGGGTAATTGTATGAAATTTAGCAAAATATATTAAGTGCTTGATACAAATATAGGTCTTGAACAAGGTATACCCTAAAGAGAAAATTTCAATATCCAGGTAATTACATGCACACCCTAACAACATGTTCATGAGTCCAACAAAGTCCTATTAAATTAAAAATTTAATGCACCTTAATACTTCCTTTCAGATATGTGCTTAACCAGAATATATACAATTTTAATCAACATTTATTAAAATTACCCTAAACATTAAGTTTTTTTGTTGTTCTATTAATGCAGATTGACATTACTTTGAGCAAATTTAAATTTAATTTGATAATGCACTGAAATGACGGAATGATGTTTTGTTTCTTATACTTGCAGTTTGGCAGTAGCAGCCATACCTGAGGGTCTGCCTATCGTTGTCACGGTAACACTTGCTCTGGGTGTCATGCGGATGGCCAAACGCAAAGCAATCGTCAAGAAGTTACCCATAGTGGAAACGCTAGGTGAGATTTGTATTTGGTAGAACTAAAGATCTTATTCCCTCGGAATCTGGTCCAAAAATTTGGCACAAGTGTAGCTTGCATCATGATCTAAAATCTTGCGTTATTATTGTTTTGACAATAAATGATGTCTAATTATTACCAATTAATGATACAAATTCATGACAAAATCCTTAGTATGCCTATAGATCTCTGAATTTTGTTTTTAATAGTGCCAACTGTGGCTGTGAAATTGTCCAGGTGTTTCTCTCTTCACCTTGTGATCAGGATGTGGGAAAGTTATCTGCTCCGATAAGACTGGAACAGGTTAAACAAGTTTTACTTTTTACTTTCATGAAAAAATTTACTTTCATGAAATGAAAGAACACTCATGGACATGTTCAATTTGTTTATGTAATTATCTCTATATCTTGTTTCCATCGACCAGGCTGTGTGAATGTGATCTGTTCTGATAAGACGGGGACGCTAACCAAGAACGAGATGACGGCGATAGTTGTGCAGACATCGGACGGAATCAGAGCGGAGGTAACAAACCCTTGTCCTTATGATCATATTATACAAATTAATGTATGCTCCAATGCTTGAAATTAAAGATTTTCCCTTGTCAGGCAAGTCAATTCAAGATTTATTATATATGTTAGTGACCCAAAATCTGAATTCGGTGGTCCCGAACAAAGAAAAACGTAAAATATATGTGCTGCTCCTCACCCAGGTGTAATAATGGGTAATTGGCAGGAATGAAGGTGTGTGAGTGCACTGTAAAGTCCTAAACATTGGAACGATCTCCCCATTGAAATTCGCCAATCACCTAGCTCCTTAGATACCTTTAAAACTCTGTTGAAAACCTATTTATTTGAACAATAGGTGTACTCTAATTTGTTTTTGTATGTCTGTCTGTTTGTTTGTTTATTTGTTTTCTTTTTCCCTAAGCGCTGCGAGAATCGAAAGATGGAACGTGCGCTATATAAGTATCCACTTTTTATTATTATCATTATTAAAGTAGCACCTGCTAGAATGCTCCTCAGGTAGTGGAGAGATTGAACAATAAGTGCTGCATTGATTGTTGGTGTGCTTTAGATGGCGGAGGTAATATGAATATTAGATGCTGGTCCCCTGAAAAGCGATACAAATCTTCCTCTCGAGTGTCAAGAGACCTTTTGTGTGATTGCATTGATAATGAGCAGGGTCTTGTAAAAAAAAAAACGACCCTAAACCCTCTTTCCAACCCTTGTATGTCTCTGGCAGGTAGAAATTAATTCTTCAAGGTTCAAGGTAGGTGACTGGTGTAGGGTACAACGGTGAGAGGGAGGTGCTAGCATGCCACTGTCCTAAACTATACCCTAACTGAAATATTGATGGTCTTTTGCATGGCTCTATATGGCAGAGATTCTTTAAAGGACCTAAAGAATACAAGGTACTTTGACGCTTATTTCATAGTTAATGACTTGAAACTTAGGTCTGCCGAAGAAAAAAAATCCATGAAAATAAACACAGTAGTGATTTAAGACTAATTTTCTGATGCCAAATCTTACTTAGCAGCCAATTTACGCCCCACCCACATTTAGGGTCCGGAATCGGCAGCGTGATTGACATGTGATTGACAATTCATTGGCTTGCGTCATGACGCGTCATCTACAGAATTTAGTTCATTAGTCCGTACTTTAGATGACGTCACATTTTGGCGATTTAAAAGGGGCGTTCCCAGGACAATTAGATATTTACTAATTACCCCAAAATTGATTGATTGCATGAGAAATGACTGCCAAATTCTTTTTCTTCGGGAAAATGACATATAGAGAGCCGAATTGTGAAAATTAGGCCATCTAGACGCTGTAGTTCCTTTAACCCTGAACCTTCTTTCCAACCCATGTGCAGTATGTCTCTGGCAGGTGACTGGCGTAGGATACAACAGTGAGGGGGAAATGCTAGCGTGCCACTGTCCCAAACTATACCTTAACTTAATTATTGATGGTATTTTGCATGGCTACTATACGGCAGAGATTCTTCAACCCTGAACCTTCTTTCCAACCCATGTGCAGTATGTCTCAGGTGACTGGCGTAGGATACAACAGTGAGGGGGAAATGCTAGCGTGCCACTATCCCAGACTATACCCTAGTAACTGAATGATTGATTTGTCTTTTGCATGGCTCTATACAGCAGAGATTCTGTAACTCTGTACCCTCTTTCCTAGTGTAGGGTACAATGGTGAGGGAGAAATGCTAGCGTGCCACTGTCTAAATTTATACCCGAACTGAATGATTGATTTGTCTTTTGCATGGCTCTATTTGGCAGAGATTCTTTAACCCTCATGACGTGATTGTCCCATTAGCTTGTCTTCCACCATCGTGGTGATCAATTTTATCATTTGTTTCCGTATCGACCACATTCTTATCAGTTTTATTTCTACTGTCAACAATCCCATGCTGTGTTTACTTCCCTCAAGGCCCAGAGAGATAAGAAGTGCCAACCCTGATAAAATATACTGGATGCAAGCTTGAGTGCTCGAAAATCACTACCGCTCCTCAGCCCTCCAGGAGCGGTATTCAGCTAGCGATAGAATTACCTAATGCTGTACCCTCTTTCCAACCCTTGTATGTCTCTGGCAGGTGACTGGTGTAGGGTACAACGGTGAGGGGGACATGCTAGTGTCCCACTGTCCCAAACCATACCTTAACTTAATTATTGATGGTATTTTGCATGGCTACTATACGGCAGAGATTCTCCAACCCTGAACCTTCTTTCCAACCCATGTACAGTATGTCTCTGGCAGGTGACTGGTGTAGGCTAGAACAGTGAGGGGGAAATGCTAGCGTTTCACTATCCCAAACTATACCCTAGTAACTGAATGATTGATTTGTCTTTTGCATGGCTCTATATGGCAGAGATTCTTTAACCCTGTACCCTCTTTCCAACCCCTTGTATGTATCTGGCAGGTGACTGGTGTAGGGTACAACGGTGAGGGGGAGGTGCAAGTGGACAAACAATGTATCCATGGTTACAAGTCCTCATCCATTGCACGTGTTATAGAGGTATGCATAGTCTAAAAAATTGAAATACTTGTCAGCTCCATTTATCTTAAATTGATCCATTAACTTCATATTTTTTTCTCAAAAGTGATATTTGAGAATATACCAATGTTTACCTAGTGAACAAGAGTAAATTGATATCTGATTTTATCCCGTTCGTTCTCGTGAAGTATCTGAATTTGAATGCTATGTAGGTTAGTATCTGCATTCGGATACTAATGTCTACGGTTAAAAGAACTTTAAAATTTCATCTTAAATATTTTCATGATTAAGGAGACATTTGAAAAAATCAGATCCCATTCCATACTTATGTTACCATAAGCCAAACAGCAAGGTACAAAAGAAGTGAGAAAGATCTAGATGATTTTGGTTGAATTGTGGCAAAGTTAATGGATCACTTCAACTTATATATGCTGTAAGAAATTTGTTTAGATAACATTCTCCAATGAATGGTTAAGACTTTTGCTTACTTGTTAAACATGATTGCCTCCTTTTATATTTCCTGTAATATTAAAATCAAACTTTATTCTAGTGTTTATAGAGGATAATTTTTCTAACTCGTCATACATTTGACCATAACAAAGTCACAAAATATCCTTGAGGAATATGAAAATGATGCAAGTTTTTTGTATATTTTTATGGCAAGGAATATTCAATAATCAATGCCATTCTCAGTGCCCATAAGATTTTTACAAGAAGGTAAAATTACGTTTTAAAGATGTTCTGATGGTTTGCAGGAGCATCCTATAGCTAGATGATAGGATGGCAGACACACATGACATTTATAGAGCAGATGTATATTTTTCAATCTCACAGGGTCGAATTGTATTATTTTCTGTTTGCAATTCGCTATACTGATGTATTTGAATTTTAGACATTTGTATGTTTCTTTAGTCAGATAGATAAGAACAAAATGATAAAGAGAATGATTCGTTTACATGATACTTTATTAAAATGCAGGCTGGTTGTGTTTGCAACAATGCAGAGATACGAGGAAATGTCTTATATGGCCAGCCAACAGAGGGAGCTCTTCTAGCTTTAGCAATGAAGGTTTGTACCACGTTAAACTGCAACAACAGTTTTAATTAATTCGATCATTTATTAATTCATCATTCATTTATTTGTGCATTCATTAATTCATCCATCCATCCATCCATCCATCCATCCATCCATCCATCCATCCATCCATCCATCCATCCATCCATCCATCCATCCATCCATCCATCCATCCATCCATCCATCCATCCATCCATCCATCCATCCATCCATCCATCCATCCATCCATCCATCCATCCATCCATCCATCCATCCATCCATCCATCCATCCATCCATCCATCCATCCATCCATCCATCCATCCATCCATCCATCCATCCATCCATCCATCCATCCATCCATCCATCCATCCATCCATCCATCCATCCATCCATCCATCCATCCATCCATCCATCCATCCATCCATCCATCCATCCATCCATCCATCCATCCATCCATCCATCCATCCATCCATCCATCCATCCATCCATCCATCCATCCATCCATCCATCCATCCATCCATCCATCCATCCATCCATTTCTATATTGTGAATGAGATGCAGTTTTATCACTATTAATTACTGAATATTGCTTACAAGTATAAAATACAATGTATTCTGTTCTTTTTTCAATCCGTGATCACTATCCATAAGTTACTAATAAACCTATTGCCTCTTTGGTTCTGTAGTTACTCATTGGGGATTGCAAAATCGAGGTTAAGACAAAAATCATTAAAGATCCTCAAGCATGGTGATGCTTCACCGTAGATCACCATTTTGATCTAGGCTAGTTGTCCGCACTGTGTAACCATGACCCAGTGTATATTACGCACCATGCACAAGGCGTTCCCAAGATGGCACCATAGTAGGTAGGATCCAAACTAGCATTTGGGAAACCCTAAACCATGGTACTGTAAACTCTCAATTTGTTGTTTGCATTGAGTAGATGGAGCTACACCACTGCCAGAGTCGGTACACACGTCTGTCAGAGATCCCCTTCAGCTCGGAGTCAAAGTGGATGGCCGTGCGGTGTCGGCCCCATGATGCCGCTCTGCACAAGTCGGGAACCAGCGAAGAGATCTACTTCGTGAAGGGCGCCCTCGAGAGAGTCTTGGCCAAGTGCGGGACGTACAACAACCGCGACCAGACGGCACCGCTAGACAAACTGAGCAGGGAAGAGTTTGCAGAGGAGAGCAGGAGCATGGGAGTGGCTGGCTTGAGGGGTAAGATCTTAAAGTGATCTATTAAAGGGATCTAGTAACTTTGTTGACAGGTGTAAAAAGTGATGAATGGTTGATGCAATGTATATTATTGTTATCTCATATGTCCACAGGGTATTGTGTGAAAATTTCAAGTCAAATGGACATTGCATGGACAAGTAATGAGCGAAAATGCAAAGTGATATTCAATAACTCACTGCACTCACTTTGTACACAGAAGAAAAACTCGCCCGGAGTTTTTCTTATCTGAATACTTCGATCGTACATATCTTTGTAACGAAAGGGAAATTTGAAAAACCAAAACCTGTCCCATGATTTTATTGTTAATACGAATACAACAAGGTATGAGGGAACCGCTAGAATGAAAATGTTATTTTGAGGATTTGGACAATGTTACTAAGTCCCTTTAACTTAACTTTGTAAAAATCAACCAAAAATCACTTGGAGCATTTTACATTTCTCTTGTACCTCCTTTTTGGATTATGGTAACAGAAGAATAAAATGGGTTTTGATTTGTCAGATTGTTCAAATGTGTGGATATCTTTGTACGAGTGTGTGTTTGTAGCCCTTAGGTCTGTGTATGTCTCATTGTACGCCTGCGATGGTATAGGTATTTTTGAGAGGTAAGAACATAGATCCTTCAGCCAGGCATTTAATGTACATTGCTGCTCTCTATCCAGGGGTATAAATGAGTATTTGGTCAGGTGTTAATAAGCCTGAAGAGCCCCGAGCAGCTTGGGCTAGTACGCTCCCCAGAGAGTTGAGATGGTGCATGAGATATTTGAGTGGGTTTGAACTATCTGATGACCAAGGGTAGTAATAATAATGCTGCAGCGCTAAGAAACCCTGTCTTAAGCGCTCTATAAATGCAATCTATCATTATTATAATTAACTCTATAGGAGCGTCAGGCTTGATTAGTGTGAGCTTAACCCATTGCCTATGGAACGTGGTGGGTCTAATATCAACTTTTATGGGGGTTGCAAAATCTACTAGGAAAAGGGTTTAATCTATGGGAATGGCTGGCTTACCATAGTTTGATAAAGTGAAATTATAGTAATTGTTTTCTTTTAATACTTAATACACTCATTTGATCCGCAGTTCTGGGCATGGCGGTAGGGACAAGCCTGGAGAACATGACATTCCTGGGCATGGTGGGGATCCTGGATCCGCCACGGCCTGGAGTGAGAGAAGCTATCATGACTCAGGCCAGTAGCGGGGTCACACTCAAGATGGTGACAGGAGACTCAGCTGAGACTGCTATAGCTGTGGGTAAGTTGAGTTTAGATGGATGGCTTTAGATGGATCGGTTTGGATAGATGGGTTTGGATGGATGGGTTTGGAGTGAGTGAGGCTATCATGACTCAGGCCAGTAGCGGAGTCACACTCAATATGGTGACAGGAGACTCAGCTGAGACTGCTATAGCCGTGGGTAAGTTGAGTTTGGATAGATGGGTTTGGAACAATGGGTGGTAGATAAGGCCAGGTGTGAGAGAAGCTATCATGACTCAGGCCAGTAGCGGGGTCACACTCAAGATGGTGACAGGAGACTCGGCTGAGACTGCTATAGCCGTGGGTAAGTTCATCAGGCCTTTGTACAATAACCTTTGTGATTATATTGCTATGCCTCTGCCACAAAGTGGTTAAGGCATTAAAGGTTTTCTGGTAGTCTGTCAGGCCAAACGGTATGAGGATCCTGTTAGTGTTATCCCAATCTCTCAAGTATTTAAAACTATTATTATTGTATTATGTATTTCTATTATCATCATCATCATCATCATACTATCCTCATTATATTATTATTATTATTATCATGTCTCCTATCTACAGGAAGTAGGCTTGGTATCTATGCTGAAGGTGCAATGGCATTGTCGGGAGAGGAGGTGGAGCAACTTGAACCCATGGCATTATCAGCAATCATCAATCAAGTAAGAGATGCTGCATTTCATTTCCTGTAATTAAAATTATACAGTGGAACCTCTTTATAAAGAGCTCTGATATAACACAACCTTCTTGATAACTTGGTAAGGAACAGTTTCATATTCTTGTGTTTTTTACCATGATAATATATAACAAGGTAATTTGCATTGTCCCAAGATCCTTGAGGTTCCACTGTAATAATCCATTTTTATGCCTCCGCCAACGAAGTGGCTGGAGGCATTATGTTTTCGGGTTGTCCGTCCGTCCGTCCGCACATACGTCCGTCCGTACGTACGTCCGTACGTACGTCCCGTTTTCGTTCTCGCGATATCTCAAGAACCGGTTGACGGATCAATTTCAAACTTGATGTGAGTGTACATATTGGGGTGACAATGATCTGATTAGATTTTGGGGTTCATGAGGTCAAAGGTCAAGGTCACAGGACTTGATATATGTGCAAAAATGCCTCGTTCTCGCGATATCTCAAGAACCGGTTGACGGATCAATTTCAAACTTGGTATTAGTTCACATATTGGGGTGGCAATGATCTGATTAGATTTTGGGGTTCATGAGGTCAAAGTTCAAGGTCACAGGACTCAATATATGTGCAAAAATGCCTCGTTCTCGCGATATCTCAAGAACCGGTTGACGGATCAATTTCAAACTTGGTATGAGCGTACATGTCGGGGTGGCAATGATCTGATTAGATTTGGGGGGTCATGAGGTCAAAGGTCAAGGTCACAGGACTCGATATATATGCGAAAATGGCCTGAATGGCAAAATTTCAAGAACTGAATGTCATATTTCAATCAAACTTGGTACCTGAATGTATCATAAAGAGTCAACGTAGCCATAAAATGTTGGGGTCATGAGGTTGAGTTCAAGGTCACAGGACTCATTATACATGCAAAAAAGCTTGTAATGGCAAAATCTCAAGAACCAAATGCAGATTTCAGTCAAACTTGGTACCTGAATGTTTCTTAGGGAGCCAATGTAGCCATCAAAGGTTTGGGTCATATGGTCAAGGTCACAGGACTAAAAATATATGAGAAATATAAAAAAAAAATTCAGTGCATGTTAATTTGGGCTTGATATTGAAATCGAAGATCCATCTAGTTATATAGTGTTTTATGGCCCGGTCAGATATCAACGGATAGCGGAAACGAATGCCCAACGAAAAGAAAATTTGCGAAATAAAATTATCCGGTGATGAAAGTCGTCTCCATTGCTTTATGTACAAAACATAGAACAACGTACATCACCGGACAAGGAACGGACAAGAAACGCATACGAACAGAGACGAACAGATCGAAAATTTAGCTCTCCGTTTAACGTCCGTTTACGCAATCCGTTGATATGTGACCGGGCTATTATCATTGAAGTCTCAAAGCTTTTGGAGTATAATAACATGTACCTTGACTTTCGTCGAGCTGCCATGATAGAGTGCTCGAGCATTTCAAATAATAAATTCCTGCCATTTACTACACCTTGGTTTAAAGAAGCAATTGTGGATAAAGTACTTTGCTGAAGGACACACATGATGCGGTTGGGAATTTATAAAATAAATGATCTTAAAGACCATATTGCCTTGGTTTAATGGACACAAGGTTTGAAATATATATTGACATTTTCTGCTTGTAAATGCTTGTTATTTTGCCTTACTGTTTACCTGCAACCATTAAGTTTGCTGTATTTTCTATTTCTATCTGAATAGTTTACCTGAATTGTATGCTAATGTTTTATCAAGGGGGTTTTCCTTGCTGTCTATTTGATCGATCCATTTTCAAATCAATGAATACAATTTAAAAACAAATATTGCACATTTTATTACTTTACAGGTAGCTGTTTTCTACAGGGCCAGCCCGAGGCACAAGTTAAAGATTGTCAAGGTATGATTTTTTTATCTGTTACAGCCACAGACACTTAAACATTCTAAGCCATTTGTACTTTCAGGTTTTGTAGTTCTAAACATTTCTCCATTGATATTCATTCATTATGAGATTACAATCAAATGTACAATTCAATGACTGTAAATTTACATATCAATCTGCCCTTTAGAGCTTTTATTGATGTACTTTGGGGCTATTGTTCACTATCGCATTTATATTTTAAATGATTGAAAATGAGCAAAGAAAAATAGGCTTCACTGGGAAACGAACCGAGACCTCTGGATTACTAGACCGTTGCTCAACCATCGAGCCACAAAGACCCTTGAATGGGTGATGTTCCCATGAAACCCTTTTCATTGCTCGAATAGTGGCTCGATGGTTGAGCACCTGTCTAACGATCCAGAGGTCTCAGGTTCGATTCCTAATGAAACCTATTTTTCTTTGCTCATTTTCAATCATTTCAAATATTTCTAGTTAGTTCCCTTATTGCATTTATGTTTTGTTAAATATATGATTGCTCCTTGCAGGCGTTGCAGGCGAATGGGGATATTGGCATTGTCATGGGTATCACAGGAACTGATGTCAGCAAGGAAGCAGCAGATATGATCCTGGTCGACGATAACTTCACAACCATCTTCTAATTATTAATGATGTAAATTGTTGGTGTGATTTCATGCAGGCGTTGCAGGTGAATGGTGCAGTGGTTGGTATGACGGGAGACGGGGTCAATGATGCCGTTGCTCTGAAGACGGCCGATATAGGCATTGCCATGGGCATCACTGGGACGGACGTCAGCAAAGAAGCGGCAGATATGATCCTTGTCGATGAAAACTTCACAACCATCCTCTAATTATTAATGATGTTAAGTGTTGGTGTGATTTCATGCAGGCATTGCAGGCGAATGGCGCAAGAGACGGGAGACGGAGTGAACGATGCCGTAGAACTGAAGACAGCTGATATCGGGATCGCCATGGGTATCACTTGAATGGATGTCAGCAAGGAAGCGGCAGATATGATTCTGATTGATGAAAACTTTACAACCGTCCTCTCTAATTATTAATGTCGTAAATTGTTGGCGTGATTTCTTGCAGGCGTTGCAGGCCAATGGCTCAGTGGTTGGTATGACGGGAGACGGGGTCAATGATGCCGTCGCTCTGAAGACAGCCGATATCGGCATCGCCATGGGTATCACGGGAACTGATGTCAGCAAAGAAGCTGCAGATATGATCCTGGTCGATGATAACTTCACAACCATTCTCTCCGCCATCGAAGAGGGCAAAGCCATCTTCTACAACATCAAGAACTTTGTCAGGTTTCAGCTTAGCACGTAAGTCTCATGTACAGTTTGTTTTGGAGTTGAACATGGGGAAACTTTTCTTCCAGGTTTAGCTTAGCTAGAAGATTATGTGGATATTTATTTTAGTAGCCGTTTTTTTGGTAAACCTCAAAAAGGCAATTTTTTAATAGGAGTTCTTATGGCTAGAATGGGGATAGGGGCCATAATGACCCCCTCCTTATCTTCGCTTTCATATCTCGGCAACAAAGTAACAGATGCTATATTTTTCATGCATATCAACTAAAATCTTAAGAATTCGATAAAAAAACTAAATTTTGGGGGTATCCATATCGAATATTTGTGCAGAATATGTGCAGAATATTTGTGGATTGACGATTTACCATTTATGGTTTAAGAAATTTTATAAAGAAGGATGGTGTCTTGTCTCCTTTTCAGGAGCATAGCTGCCCTGACCCTGATAGCTCTGTCAACTCTGCTAAGCTTCCACAACCCACTCTATTCTTTGCAGATCCTCAGGATTGACTTGTGAACAATTCTTTGGAAACTATGCATTTTTTGCCATCGCATTTTGACTGTGCCAGTCAAAGATATTTTCAGTCAAAGATTGCAGTCAAAGATTGCTTTATTCTATCATAATATTGAAATATGGACACTGTTGACACTTCATTGTTTACATTAATTGTATAATGAAGGAATGTGGCTTGTGTCTTTTTCAGGAGCATAGCTGCCCTGACCCTGATAGCTGTGTCCACCATGCTGAGTTTCCCTAACCCACTCAACGCAATGCAGATCTTGTGGATCAACATCATTATGGATGGACCTCCTGCACAAAGGTAAATACAGTCAAACCTGTGCAGAAAATATCTTGTAATTACAATGAAGTTACCCATCTAAATGTATAAGTCCCAGATGAAGCGATTCGTAGGGCTTATTTCTATTTTTCTTCCTTAATGATCTAATAACCCAGGTTTATTACCTTCAAATATGATGAACATTCCTATTCCAATTATGAAAAAAACAAAATTTAGGAAAGGAATAAACTTGTCCAGATATCAATTTTAGTGGGTGATCCATTTGTGGTTCAATTGCAGTATATTTTGTTTGAGTTCCCCTCCAGTCTTGGTGTTGAGCCTGTCGACAAGGATGTCATCAGGAAGCCTCCCCGCCAGGTGAAGGATCCCATGATCACACGCTCCCTCCTCATCAACGTCATCATGTCTGCTGCCATCATTGTTATGGGAACACAGCCTTCCATATCACACTGGGCTACATTAAGCATTAATCCAGCTTATGAGAATGCCAGCCATAGACTTTTTGGCAAACTTGATTGCAAACTTAATTGTACTTTGAGATTAACACGTAAATTGTGTTTATCTCGTTTGTGTTCTGTTCCTCTCCAGTCTTGGTGTTGAGCCGGTCGACAAGGATGTGATCAGAAAGCCTCCGCGCAATGTGAATGATCCCATGATCACACGCTCCCTCCTCATCAACGTCATCATGTCTGCTGCCATCATCGTCACGGGAACGATGTGGGTCTTCTGGAGAGAGGTAGGCATGGCAAGCCAATCCACATATTCATTGGCATATAGAGAAGGGGGGGGGGGGCAGCAGGGGGCAGTTTGCTTGGACAGCCTTTTAAAAAATGGGAAAAAAGGAAGGGGCCAAAGACTGGCCCATGGGTCCCGCCCATTAGGAACTCCCTACCTCCCATCAAACCCTATTCAGAAGATTCTTACAATGACATTGATTTGATTTTAATTTGATTTCATATCGATCAATTTTGTTTTCAACCATAAAAACAATACAACACATTACAAATTTAAAAATACAGTGTTTATGGTTCCGATCATTAAAAGAGCAGAGCTGTTAAAAAATATGACTGAAGCAAAAGTTAGCACAAGTGCTAGTGAAGATTGGAATTAATGTATTGGAGCTGAAAATCCAGCATATAGTGCAAGACAATATGTCCCATTGGCACTGAAGAGTCAAGGCTGTACAGCATGATTTGAGTTTTGTGTCTAAGAGTATGTGGGGAATCCCCCAATATCAATATTTAACCAAGGCATGTTTCGGTTGGTGTGACATGAACTTGTGTAGCATATAATCAATATGTGTTTCCATGTCACCCTGGGCTATTTGCTTCAAACCCGGGGTGACTTTGGACAGAATGTTATAACCAATATTTGATCAAGTCTTTCAATTGGCAACAAAGTTTTAAATTATAATTTGTTTATTTCTTTGTTTGTGACAGATGCAGGATAACATCATCACACCCAGGGATACAACGATGACGTTTACCTGCTTTGTCTTCTTTGACATGTTCAACGCACTCAGCAGTAGGTCACAGGTCAGTACAGTAGAGACGGTTTATTCAATGCACGCATCATTTAATGCACTCAGCATTCAATGTACGTATCATTCAATGCACTCAGCATTTAATGCACTCCTCATTCAACACACTTAGCATTTAATGCACCATCATTCAATGCACTCGGCATTCAATGCACTCGACGATCAATGCACTCAACATATAATGCACTAGGCATTCAATGCTCCCATCATTCAATGCATTCAGCATTCAATGCACTCAGCATTCAATGCACTCAGCATTCAATGCACTCAATATTCAATGCACTCAGCATTCAATGCACTCAGCATTCAATGCACTCAGTATTCAATGCACTCAGCATTCAATGCACTCAGCATTCGGTGCACACATCATTCAATGCATTCAGCATTCAATGCACACATTTAATGCACACATCATTTAATGCACTAGGCATTCGATGCACTCAGAATTCAATGCACTCAGCATTCAATGCACTCAGCATTCAATGCACTAAGCATTCAATGCACTCAGCATCAGGTCACAGGTGAATGCAGTGGAACTTGCAAAAGAGGCAATTCAATAGTAAGACACAAATTTGTACAATGCAATCAATAAATACCACCTATTGAACCAAAATGACATCATGTTATAGAAGTTGTTGGTCATTTACGCCACACCTTTGCAGAAGATATTCCAGACAGAAGCTTTGGAGCTCTAATCACATCCCATTATAAATTAAACATCAATAACTATGTTGCCATTACTTAATGGGAGTCTCTGTTTTTTATGTTATTTGCTTCTACAGACAAAAAGCATCTTCACCATTGGGTTTTTCAGCAACCGCATGTTCCTTTACGCCGTGGGAGGCTCCATCATGGGTCAGATGTTGGTCATCTACACGGCCCCTCTGCAGAAGATATTCCAGACGGAAGCTTTGACACTCAACGGTAAGAGATTCTCATATTCAGACAGGAGCGTTACTCAACTGTACGAATATCACATACAGGGGGGCCTCTTAATAAAGAGCACTGATATATATCAAAACCCTCTTATATCAAGTTAACCCTAATCCCACTGGGTTATTTTGGTCACTTGAGTCCACTGGGGGGGGGGGGGGGGGGGGGGCCTTTTTGGCCCCCCCCCCTCAAATCTCGGCAATGAATGGACCGGTCGACTCGAAAATTGGCACACACGTAAAACAAGTCAAGTAGAATAAGAATTTGAAAAAAAAAAAAAAATTGGACAATTATTTTTTTTTTTATAATTAATTACAATTTTGAATATGCAAATTTTTGACGATTTTGGGAAAAAATTGGGATTTTCATCTAAAATCAAAAGAAATTACAGGATTTCATCAGGTTTTCTGTAAAAATACCTTCAAATGATGTTATTCATCATATCCATGTTTTTTATGGCGATAAAATGTATCACTAATTTGCATAAATATGCAAATTAGTATTCCCGGATTTATCCACATTGTTTTCATTCTTATGTATTTTATTGTTTTTTTGTCGTTTTTTTTTTTTTTTGGAAGAATTTATCTCTGAAGAGTATGACTTCAACTAATAACAAAGAAATAATCCAAATTATAATTAAAAGCAACAATTATAACAGATCTGGAGTTTACAACATCGGATATAGGAATTACATAGAAACCTGTACAAAAGTTACATTTTTTTGTGACGGACGAGCAATTATCGACCTCTAAAATCAGTTCTACAGGTCCGATCGGAGTGAATTATATATCAAAACATGCGGGAGACTTGAGAGAAAATAGTCATGAAGTTTGAACGCGAAATTCCAAGCGGTCTAGATGCACGATGAAAAAAACGACAGGGGGGGGCCTAAAAGGCCCCCCCCCAGTGGGATTAGGGTTAAGGTAGATGGTAAAGCTATTTCTATTCTTTTGTTTTTGTAACCTGAATATAACCTGATATATCAAGTAAGTTTTATGGTCCCAAGCTGCCGGCTATAATGGGGTTCCACTGTATCAAGACTATGAAACTTGTGTGGTCACTTTGTGGTTGAAGTTATATTCATATCAAACCTGTCTATAAAGACCACCCATGTTACTGTCCAGGTTTGATTAATAAAGTTCAGCCTTACCAAAACTGTACTACCCCTTTAAGCTGCACTTAACATATCAATTCATGATGGTGTGTGTGCGCGCTTGTGTGTGATGAACATATTACTAGTACCTAAGGGTGTATAAAGTGCTCATCAAGTGCGGATTAATTACTATTTTCTTCAGAGTGAAGAGTGACTTGTTCTACCTTATCTTATATTCTACTCACAAATATTGATGCAAAATAAGCCCTTCAACAATTGATTGTTTCTAACATTTTTCTCTTCCATTCTGTCCGTAGATCTTTGCTTCTTGGTGTTGCTGACATCCTCGGTGTTCATCATTTCAGAGATCAAGAAATGGTTTTCACGCAGGCGAGAGAGGCAGCTCCTGGGTCCTGATCTATGTGATTTAAACTATGTATAACGCAGTGGAATACACTTTGCTGTTTAATGACACTGTGTATGACCCAGTGTAATACACTATACTATATATGACCCAGTGTAATACACTGCGCTATGTATGACTTGGTGTAATACACGTTGCTTCGTATGACACAGTGTAATACACTATGCTATATACATGTATGACCCAGTGTAATACGCTTTGCTATGTATGACACAGTAAAGGCACTGTGTTATGTATGACAGTGTTTACACTGTTTTTTATGACACATTATTTACACTCTGATATACATTATCTCTTACACACTGTTATCACTGACTTGCACTTTGCATAACACATCATTTATACTGTGCTTTGTATTACAGTGTTTACTTTAGTCAGTTACACACTTTCACTATGCAATATGCATGATTAATCTCTGACTTGCACTATGTATGACAGTTTTAACACTGCGATTTACACTATATCTCAACACAGATTTATCACTGACTTGCACTATGTATATAAACAGAGCTTTTATAATGTGCAATGTATTACACAGTGTTTACTTTAGACTAGTGCATACTTCCACTATGCACTATGCATGGCACAGAGTATTCTCTGACTTGCACTATGCATGACAGTTTTAACACTGTGATATACATTATATGTTAACACAGAGTTAACACACACGAGTTCACACTGACTGTGTATGACAGTGTTTACACTGTGATTTACACTATATCTCAACACAGATTTATCATTGACTTGAACTATGTATGACACAGTATTTATACTGTGATGACACACTGTTTACACTGATTTACACTATGTCTGACAGGAATGTTTACACTGGTTTAAACTATATCTTACAGAGTTATTACTGAATTTGCGCTATGTATGACACAGTGTTTACACTGTGATGAACACTATGTATACTGTGTATTGATTGTATGATACAGTGTGCTTTGATGTACACTATGTCTTACACAAATTTGTCACTGACTTGCACTATGTATAACACAGCATTTATACTGAGATTTACACTACTAGTATATCTTACACAGTTATCACTGATGCTATGTGTAAGGCACAGTGTTTAACCTGTGCTTTGTATTACCCCGTCTTAACAGGCCAAAAAAGTTGAGGTTGCATAAGGGTAATATCCTACCCCTTTCCTGTTTAAGAAGGTGCAATCGGGTAGCGTCCAGGGTAGCGTCAGTGCAACGTCCAGATGTTAAAGTAGGGGCAAGGTATGGGGAAGCCAGTATGAAGAGTTACCATTTTGATTTAAGCTTAAACAGTCCAGGTAAAAGTAACCAAGTCCAGCCAGGGTAGAGTAAGGGTAAGGTTGGGTTAGGGTGATTAGAAGTATTTTGTATTTTAGGCTTTTTAGCTTATCAAGTTAATTGTGACCGGCTATAGCAAAACTCTGCACTTGTCGGTAATTCATGTTTTGAAGGAATGGGCATTTTATAGGGGAAGGAACTCCTAGCCTTTTGAATTACTGGATGTGATGAGAGCATAACTCTTGTCATTTCTAGTCACTTATTTCCTCATGAATATTCCCAATAATGAAAATAATCAATATGTTATGGCCCACTGTCGTCTGCTTTCAATGCCAACAGGAGGCGGCCATTTCTTCAAACTTCTTGCGGTGAAATGACGTGTCAGGCGGAGAACACAATAGCGGGTTACGATAATGCTATTGTGTTCTCCGCCTGCCACGTCATTTCACCGCGAGTAGTTGAAGAAATGGCCGCCTCCTATGGGCATTGAAAGCAGACGACAGTGGTCCATAAAATATTGATTATTTTTGTAATCCGGAATATTCATGAGGAAATAAGTGACTAGCAATGATAGTAGTTATGCTCTCATCACATCCAGTAAGTCAAAAGTATAAGGGTTAATTCCCCTTTAAGTTCACATAATGTGTGTAAAGGATTTATGATTGTACAATTTTAACAATCATATCTTTGCCAATTATTTATCCATTTTGTATAACAAAGCATCAAATGAAAGCTTGTGAGGGCTTTCTAAAGGGTATGAAAATCAACATTTTGATTTTTACCGACAAGTGCAGGGTTTTGCTACAGCCGGTCACAAATAGTTCAGGTAACAGTAACCAAATCCAATTTGGGTAAGGCCGAGGAAGCTGTTACAAAGAGTTACCATTTTGTATTGTAGCTTTAATCAAGTGCCCGTGAAAGATGCAAACGCAATATTTCAAGCCGTGTTAGTGCAACATAATTATTAGTGATCATCCTAATCTGGGATTTACTAGAGAATGTCATTATTTACATTGAATACTGTGGAACCTCGTTATAGCAAGTTAATTTTCACTGTCCTAAGGCTCTTGTTATAACGAGGTTCTACTGTACTATTGTTTGTGATGCATTTCGTTGCAATATTTGATTTAGTATATCAACTTGAACTAGTTGGATAAAAACCTGTATTCCTGCTATCAGGAAGACATTTTAATTGAATTGAATTAATAACTTATTCAAATATTTAAAAATTCTTCATGAACATGTCACTGATAAAGCAACTAGGAAATAGAAGGAAATGGTGTATTTAAGGTTTTGATCATTAAAAAAAATCAAATCACTCTAACCAAAAGTAAAATATTCTTCAAATGAAGAAGAACCGTATATTTGAATTGTAATTTTGTATCAATATTTTGTTTGTTATTTAATTCTATATTTGAATGTTTTTAATGTTTTTATGAAGAGTTTTGAATAAAATCTGAATTAAGTTGAATTGAATCCACACAATACTTTGTATTGTGAGAATTTTGTAGGGCTAAAAAACTGTTGTTGTTAGTCTCACTGGTTATTTGATTATATCTTAGACTTTTTAGTGGTGTCTGTAACTTTCCAGGCAATATCAAAAGTATTTTTATTTTGTGGGCAAATTTGCTATTAATATCACACACCAACATGTATTCACATCTCGTGTAGTACATTTATATAAAAATTAACTACGGTAAGTTTGAAATAATAATACATTTAAATAGCAGCGTGAAGTTGTTGTAATATGTATATGATTATCATTGCTTTATGATGATCCTGCTATCCAAACATGGTTTTGAAAGAGAGGACAAGTGTTTTGAGTCAAGATTTTTCATTCTGCTTGAAGATGTTTCCATTTGATTTTCCAACTCTTCCCAAATTATTTGTTCAGCTATCATAGCTGTGATTTACAAAAATTGCCAAAAGGTGAGAATTTATCCTGGAATATTTGTTTTGGCTACTGAGTATTTTTACTCTTTTCATCGTAGGCAACAAATGTTGCCATTTCCTAAAATCTGCATTCAATTATTTGTTCAGCCATCAAAATTTTGACTTACAAAAATTACAGGAAGGTGAGAATTTACCTGGATTATACTTTTTTAAATGAAAAAGAGAAAAGAAAATGGGATTCCTCAGGGATTTGAACCCGAGACCTCCAGATTGCTAAACCGGCGCTATCCTGGAACAATCCCATTTTCTTTGCTCTTTTTCATTAATAGTATATATTTCTGGTCAGTTTCTCTTTATGTTTGAATGGATTATATTTTGTTCACTAATGTATTTTTTCTATTATATATTATTGCTCTTTGCAATGTTGGCAATATCTGTTGCCTCATTGTTAATAAATGCTGCTCTACGTGAAGTAATAGTTCACGCCAAATTAAAATACATGGTCCTATATCACATTTTTTCCATCTCTGTGTATTAATTTACCAAAATATCTCAAATTGTGTGATAGGTAATTAAGTTGATTTCACGGAAATACTGAAATAATTAGTTTTGAGAGCACTAGCTGACATGGAACTCCAGCGATAAGGCCTTAACTAAATGCAGTTGAATGTGTAGGCTAATAAAAAAAAAACGTTTGCATGTATATTACTATAAGAGCCTTTATGTGCAATACCAAATTAGTTTGAATTGTAAGTTTAAATGATAAAGATTATTTTACACATAAACCAAAATTTGTATTTCTGTATGTCTAGATATATTGTGCTTTACTTTTTAAATAAAATGTATGGCAATTAAATTGAAATATTTTGTTTTGTGCATTTCAATTTCATGAGAGTGAAGTCTTTGTCTCTGTTTACCTGGAGGGGGGGGGGGGGGGGGGGGGGTGGGGGGTGTTGCAGAAAGAGTTGCATACAATTGCACAGTTGCGATTAATTGCAAGTCAGAAAATATGCGCTATAGAGCCAATCAGCTTTGTGCATTTTCTGACTTAAGATTAATCACAATTTTGCAATATTTGATTGATCACAACGCTTTATGCAACACACCCCTGGATGTGTCTTCATAGCATGGAAAGAAATGTGCATTTTATGGCCCTGATGGGCCCGATACTCAATACCCTTTTTCAACTTTAAAGGGATCTAGTAACATTGTCAATATCCACAAAATTTACTGAGAACTCTAGCGGTTCTCACATACCTCCTTTGTGTTCATATTACCAATAGAAGTATGGAGCAGGTTTCAGTTTGTCAAATTTGTTATAAAGCTATGTATGATGAAAGTATTCAAATTTGAAAAACTCTAGTGGAGACTTTCAACTGTGTACAATGTCAGTGCAATGAGTTGGTGAATATCACTTTTCATTTTTGCTCATTACTCTGTCGAATGACATTCATTTACCATGGAATGTGGATGTGGATGTGGTGTGGTGAGATTGGTAGAGCGCACTTTCCGATCATGACATCCCGAGTTCGAACCCTGCCCACGGCGTTTGTCCTTTAGCAAGACAATTTATCCACTATTGCTGCTCTCTACCCAGGTGTATAAATGGGGACCCGGTAGGAGGTGAATGCCTTTATGTGAAAGATCTTCTTGAGCCCACTGAGCGCTTGGAAGGAATACTCCCCAGGGAGTTGAGATGGTGCACACAATGTGTGCTGGTTTGCATTGTATCCTATGACCGGGGTAATAATATAATTGTAAAGCGCTTAGAGATGATTATCAATCGTGATAGGCGCTATATAAATAGTGTATATTATTAATTTTATACAATCACAGAAATACACATTTTATCAATCTTTGTTAGTTTTTGCACATGTCAAGTTACAAAGTTGTTCATTAGATTTTATGAACCCAAGACAACATACAATGTTTAGATGAATAAATGAACTATATAATCTTGAATTTAATTATTCATTATTTCATATCGTATACAGAAGAATAAGAAAGAACAACAATGATAATAATTACAACATGATACCACAAAATAAATATAAATCACAAGAATGCGGAGATCTAGAGCAACATATAGCCTTATTAAAATGAGAAATATTTGCATTCCTAAAATATTATGTGGAAAAATGTACATCTAGTCAGGATACCAATAAGGCATTATACATCTAGAAAGTTTATTATAGACCGTGTCCATACGTTGATGACAAGACAGTCTACTATTGAAAATCAAACCTAGACATTTTGAAAAGAATAATCTCATTATTCATACAAATAACCACATTTAAAAAATAATCATGTGTATGTAAATGGGTTAAATTGCGAATGAAGAAAATACTGTTGAAAAAAACTATAATCTACTAAAAATTGCCAATGTGATAAAATAAGAGTTGCTAAGTTTTCAATCCTAGCAGGATCTTCGTCAGGGCAAAATAAGGCAATAACTGTAAAGAGACTACAGACTTTACCAATAAATTGCAACTCATTAGAAACATATATGATTCATTTAGACAAAACATAATAAGCAGACGCAAGAATTTGCCCCCGGGGTACACTACATCCAATACTGCACTCATAATTAATAATAATAATAATGATAATATTAATAATAATAATAATAGTAATAGACCATCATCTATATCGCGCCATCAATGTAGACATTCTATTTCGAGGCGCATTACACAGTAATGATAAAAAAATAATAATGAAATGAATATCGTATTGTTTGTGATTTGATACATTTCTTTAAAATAACCGTTAAATGACACCACGAATGCTAATAATATGGATCTTAGGTGATACATTTTAATGACCCAAGGAAAGCCTTGCGTAAATCATATAATAAATCGAGTAATATACGCTGTACATCTTACAGGCTGAACAAACTTTCAAAACTTAATCAACTATATAAGAGGATAAATGATGAGTCCGTCATATTGGTTATTGAATAAAATATTGCACTTTTCAAAATTGCAATATATCTTGAAAATTACAGTCTGAAAAATTAATCAACTATAGCAAATGATATACATGTCCTCTCCAAGAATGTCCTGCTCTAATATCATATTTGTTGTTGAATACAATGTTACACTTATGAAAGCCAATTACAAATACATATTTCTTAAAAAACAGGTAACACAGGAATATATAAGCCTATAATTATTAAGGCTTTCCGAAGATTAATTTGTGTATTATATTAAAATTAATCATACTTATATATTTGTAAAGCGCATATCGCATAAAGCCTCTCATAGCGCTTGCTATTGCTACATTTGCGATCTTTGGTTTATCGGGAAATATGCCAGTATTAAATGAGGAATAAACAAAATATTGCACATTGAAGAACAGTTCATAGGTAATATGACTTTGTTAACATATCGTCAAAGCCCACTCTTGGCTGTTTGATCGTTCCAGATGTGTATCGGATCTTGGCATCACTACTGGGAATATTGGGGGATCGGATCTCGTGATCACTGGGAATATCGGAGCTTAGTCTCATGATCGGATCTCGTAATCACTGCCAACTAGTTGGAATATTGGATCTTGTGATCATCACTGAGAATATCAGATCTTGTGATCACTATATGATTATCAGATCACGTGATCACTAGGAATATAGATCACGTGATCACTTGGAATATAAGATGTGATCACTAGGAATATCAGATCACGTGATCACTATAGGAATATCAGATCTTGTGATTACTAGGAATATCAGATCTTGTAATCACTATAGGAATATCAGATCACGTGATCACTAGGAATATCAGATCACGTGATCACTATGAATGTACCAGATCTTGTGATCACTATGAATATCAGATCACGTGATCACTGGGAATATCAGATCTTGTGATCACTGGGAATATAAGATCTTGTGATCATCAAATCTTATGATCACTTGGAATATCAGATCACGTGATCACTAGGAATATCCGATCTCTTGATCTCATGCTGGTGATATATCGGATCTCACAATAACTACTAGTAATATTGGATCTCATGATCACTACTAGTAATGTCGGATCTCGTGATCACTACTGTGAAATGATGGATCTTGTGATCACTGGGGGTAAGGGATCTCAATGGGCTTTTCGCCCATTTGGATATAATACGATGATCTATAATATCTGGGAGAAACTGGACACGTTTCTTCATCGTCTTTGAAGGAGAATCTGACCCGCGATGTCCTGACCCCTGGCAATGTGTCCTGGTTATCCATGGTGATCGCTACTTCACCTGAATTATCTGTTGAAGGAATGGTGGTGCATGGGGGAATTAGCGTAAATGAAGATAATAGCAGTTTATAAGTTCATTTTACAAGTTATTTGAAGACTGACTTCGAAGCTTTTAAAGGAGGCCTATAAAAAGAAGCATTAACAAATTACGGCTATAATTTTGACTGCACGGATCAGAGTCATACAAAATACATATCAGCAACCTTTGACATTAACTTTCCTATGATCATAACGATCTTCAAATCAAATTTGTTGATATATGTTACTACCCCTGCATATAGCTCGTGTATGGCAGGTCACAATTTCCATGCTATTTGCTGATTAGTTCTCAAGATATTATAACTGGAACAAAATATTTACACATGACTTGACCTGTGACCTTTGAACTTGTTAACCAAAATGAATTGACATACAACTTTTACAACAAGTAAGCACATTTTCTTTCGTCACTTTCACATCCCCCCCCCCCCCCCCCCCCCACCTCCCTTTGCTTCACGTACCTTCGTTCCTGCCTTCCCCAAAACTGAGCCCGCTCTTATTCCTCATCAGCTGGGCCGCAACACCCCCTGATGACTTCTTTCTGCACTTGTGGTGGGCCAAGATGTGGAGGCTACGCCCCACCGCGGGCTCTTCTTGCTCAACACTGTCGGGTTCTTTGTCATCGAGAAAGTACTGATGCGCCGTGCTCTGCAGGTAGTAGGGAGGGGGGGGGGGGGGGGCGGTAAATAATTTATTTCTTGAGATGATTACAATGACTTCTTTTTGTTCTTTTGATGGTCCAAGATTTGTAGGCTACGCCCCACCTCGGGCTCTTCTTACTAAGCACTGTCGGGTTCTTTGTCATAATAATAATAATAACTGTTATTTATATAGCGCTATTCCCGTGTGGATCATAGCGCTTTACACGATTATTATTACCCCGGTCAACGGATACACACTGCAATCATTCCTGCACATTAAAGTGCACATTTTCCACTCCCTAGGGAGTATTCCAGCCAATACTGGTGCTCTGCAAGTATATAGGGGTGGGGGGGGGGGAAATAATTTATTTCTTGAGATGATTTCAATCATATTTTTCTGTTCTTGTGACGGGCAAAAATGTGTAAGCTATGCCTCACCTTTGGATCCGTGTGATCAACACTGTCAGACTCAATGGCCCGTATTCACAAAGGAGGTTTGTACAAACCCCGGTTCAAACCGCGGTTTACATCTATGGAATGCCAATTGTAAACTGATGGAGAGAAAATGTGTACCATCAACATTGTTAAAGTGGACTTCCACACGTTTTCAAGCTTCTAATGATTGAAAGACAGATATTCTAGGTCAATAAACACAATTTTGTGTGAAAAAAGTATGATTGTGGGTTCTTATAATTGGCTTTGAAATTCTAATGACACAAATTCGCGAGCGAGCTTGTTCTATCCCACAATGCACCAATTTGTGACGTGCGACCCTCACTATGCGCCTATCTATGTTTTTACACTGCAGCGAATGTGTTCTTTTGATCGGACCAATACAATGCTCGATCATGAATAGTTTAGTCCACGATGCGCCACTCAACCGTGCCTTTGAGCATTACTGCATTGTTGAACCGTTTGAAAATACTTGCCTGCCCGAAATTGTAACACGTTTGGCTTTCATTGGAATTTGAATAGACACAAAATCCTGTAAACGTGGTTATTGAATTTCCTGGCTCTGCATGGCCGGCTATTATGAATGACACATGCAGTGATCACAATGCAGTGGCACCGGATTCAAGCCTACTCAAGAAATTGAGCAAAGTGAGGGTGCTACGTAAGGGTCTCATGATTGTGTGCAGTAAATTTAATTATTTCCTCAGAGTCAATGACATTAGAAAAATCTCTTAGAAATCAACCAAAGAGAGTCAAATCCTGAAAATATTCAAGCACATCCATAGATTTATTTCCAATATACTGTACTTTTTAAAAACTCGTCCGGAATTCTCCTTTAACAAGTAAGAAATTTACATTCTCTCTCCATCAGTTTACAATTGGCATTCCATAGATGTAAACCGTGGTTTGAACCGGGGTTTGTACAAACCTCCTTTGTGAATACGGGCCTTTGTCATCGAGAAGTACTGATGCGCCGTGCTCCGCATGTAGGGGGAATACATAATTTATTTTTTGAGATGATTACAATTACTTCTTTCTGTTCTTGTGACGGTCCACAAATATGGAGGCTACGCCCCACCTCTGGATCCGTGTGATCGACACTGTCAGACTCTTTGTCGTCGAGGAAGTAAGTATTGATGCACTGCATGGGGGTGGGGGGGGGGGGGGGGGGAGCTCCGTCGACGCTTCTCTAAAAGAGACGGCACATCCCCTTCCAGAGCCCCCTCCATCTCTCCACGATCCCCTCCCACAAACCTTTGCCCAAACTTATCCTTATAGGACTTGGACCCCAGATATCTTTGCCTATATAGGTTTTCAACTGATCATATATATAGTTTTAAAATAATACTCGCAAAATTACAAATTAAAATTATATGATTTACCGAGCGCCGTGGAATAAACGCATATCTCTTGAAGGCTTCCATGTGGCGTGAGAACGAGCTCCGTCGACGCTTCTCGTAATGGGTCGGCACATCCCCTTCCAGAGCCCCCTCCATCTCCCCCTCCCCTCCCACAAGCCTCTGCCTCAGGGAGGGGTCCGGGCACACCTCCAGACTGGTTACACTTTCACCGAAAGAACTATATAGTAGAGGAGACATAGAAGAAAAAAAAACATGGTATTTTTCTTTGCGAGAATCTCCAAAGGTCATCTCCGAACTATATCCATAACAAACATGAATCTCACAGAGTCACAATTCACAACGAACAAACATGGTATTTTACTCACACAATTATGGTAATCATTATTATATATGCGATTAACCTTTATAATTATAAGCGTGTATATAGAGGTGGTTTTAAGTAGTTCCATTATAACCAAATTGAGTATGGATACACTCATTATTTAGGCCAGATTATTAAGGGTTTGTATTACAGTACTTATAAATGATAACTATATATAATATTGTATTATAATGGTCTATGGGTATATACAATTATAAACATAATGAAGTGAAACGAAATAAAGGTAATATTGCTCAGGCCTTGAACCTAACATGATCCAGACACATAACAATTTGCGCTTTATAGAAACCCTGTATTAAGCGCTATAATAATGCAAGCTATTATTATTATTATTATTATTATTATTATTATTATTATCAATATCTAGAAAGCCAACGGTCATACAGTCTGAAAGTTTAGAAAATGTTTTTAATCTCACGTCTCGCTGATCCTATTGTCATATGCATCTAGGCCGGTCATACTGGCTACCGATGCCACGTGACTGAATTCGTTGACCAGTTCCAGAGCATCCCTTTTGGCCAGTTTCTGGTAGACGTCTATGATCTTGCTGTTCTTCACCCCCGTCCTCTCACGCACGAGGTACCTTTCCAGGTAGTCCTCTTTGATACGAGTCCACCTGAAGAAAAAAATTGTAGTTTCACAACTTCTTAGATGAATATATTGTTTTGGGGAAAGTAGGAGGAGGAGTAGGACCATCCAACCCACTTAACATCCTAAGGAAATAAATGATAAAATCTTTATCGTTTTGTGGAGATGATTTTCTTGGTCCTTACATATTCATTTAACACACGAGGTATCTTTCCATGTAACTTTCAACATTTGTTCACCTTCTAATTTTGTTTTCTTCACTTGATCAAATCACAACAACAATGACATTACATACACACAATCAAACTTTGTTTTATTACAGAACATTTCTTATCTAGCGAAAATTATAATTCAGATAAACGATTCCTATAATTTGTAGTAGAAACAAACTAGAGAAGAAGTCTCATAAAACCACGAAAGAAAACAAATATATGACTAGCGCAATTAACACATGAATTCTGCCGATGACCGTTATGAATATAATATTCCAAATAAAGATTAAAAATGAGGAAGATACAAAATTCAGAAAATGGGAGATAAAAATAACATGATGACTAAAAAAGGGACAATTCTTACTTTTCTCTGAAGAAATTGCGACCGCGATGTCCAATAACATCCTCAACTCCCGTCATCAAATGACCATTAAACTGGGAAGTGAAGTAAAAACAAATATTATAATTTTGTTTTCAATTTTATGTAAGTTTATGTATACGGAGTTTATAGAAATACATGTATAGTTGAATATATGGTAAATTGCCACTTGGAATATATGTATAACTATATGAACTGCTGGTAAAAACTGGCTGGTAAAAGTAAGTAGCAACGAAAGGCGAAGGACTACTTATTTTGAGTCTGAACTACCATGGCGTTATTGACTTCTTATAAAAAAAACAAAATTAAGACAATTTGCAGAAATCTGAATAGATCATTATATTGAATGATATTGAGAAGTAAGTGTACACTCTTACGTTCGTAAATTCCATCTTTGACGCAGTCCTTGATTATGTCAGGGTTCAATATTAATTTTGCACTATATAGCCTGTTCTCAAACGACCACCAGTGAGCTTCCAGTGAGCTTCCAGTGAGCTGCCACCAAATTGTCATCATTGGAACATGTTATTTGCTCGACTGAAACAATGTAACAGTATTCTGTTTTCAGGCCACCCCCGAGGCCACCATCATTTTAACTTTTTTGCTTGCTGGATCGGGCCACCAGAAAGGTATTATTACGAGGGTTTCTATAGTAGCAACATGAAAAGTTAATTTACACAAAACAGTAATCAATGAACTGTTAGTAGTTTAGTTAGAGAGGGCGCTGCACAGTGGCGTAGACAGGTTCTTACACCTGGGGGGGATGATTTGCCATTCACCGGACCAAGATCAATTTGTTCGCGGCCGAGACCACCTGCCGAAATATTTCGAGACCAAGTGGCTCAGTGAGGGGGGGGGGGGGGGGGGGGGGGGTTGGATGTTAAGATGGTCGTGACCAGGCGGGCCGGAAGCAGTTTTTTTTTTTTTTTGTTGGGGGGGGGGAAATCTATGGGGGCTCACGATTTTGTGTGTGTAGGGGCTCATGCCCAACCACACTCACAGTGCTGCCAACTTTGAGCCAGATGTGAGAGTGAGACATTGCAAGGAGCGAAGCGACCAAGCTCGAGGGAGCGAAGTGACTGAGCGGGGGGAGGGTGTGGGAGGGGGGTGCCCCCCCTCCCACGGTAGGGAGCTTTTGCATTTTTAGACTTGAAATTGTGCAATCTGGTGCTTATACCTAGATAGGAAATTCGGGCTTAAAATTTACTGTATCTGGGAAAGCGTGTTATGATTTGATCGACCAGAAACTTTAAATATATTTTCACGAAGAAAACAAATAATTGACACACTAATAAATATGCACCCCAACACAGGGAGCGAAATTACTGAGCGGGGGAGGGTGTGGGAGGGGGGTGTCCCCCCTCCCACGGTAGGGAGATTTTGCATTTTGGGACTTGACATTGTGCAATTTGGTGCTTACCTAGATAGGAAATTCGGGCTTAACATCGACTGTATCTGGGAAAGCGTGTTATGATTTGATCGACCAGAAATTTTAAATATATTTTCACGAAGAAAACAAATAATTGGCACACTAATGAATATGCACCCCAACACAAACAAAAATATTGTATTTATATTTAGCGTCATACACAGTTCCAACATCACCATACGCCACATTATGTATGATCTAACAACTTAGCCTATTCCCAAGAATGAGTCCCGAGGGGCGAAGCTACCGAGGGCTGGGGCAGAGCCAAATAGGGAGGGTTTGGGAAGGGGTATCCCCCTCCCACGGAGAAGATTTTGCATTTATAAAATATACTTGAAATGGTGCAATTTGGTGCACGTCACACAAGCAGCCAGAGCAATACCAGCCTACATTGGAACTACGTGGCCCGGTATACAGAAAAAAACTCACCCAAGACCATATGCAAGTTACACAACAAACTGAGATATTCTGTTCGCGCGCGAAGCGCGCAGCGAAAATTGAAAATGGATGTATAAATTACTTTGTTAACGTTATAATTAACAAGTCTTAGCTCATACAACTAATGTTTTCTTTCCCACTCGTATACAGATACATACATAAAAAAATATATAATTCCCTAAAACCTGGGGGGGGGGGGGATGATTGTACACGTCATCCCCCCCACCTTGTGAGGTGGGGGGGATGCATCCCCCTCATCCCCCCGTTGTCTACGCCCCTGGCGCTGCACTTCACAATTTTTTCGTGAGGTAAAGAAAAACTGAGTGTCGAATTTAAAAGAACATGCAATTTTAATAGCAGAATAAACTTCATTTGGTCAAAATCGGTTCAGAAATGGCTGAAATATCAATAAATATATCCAAATCGTATTTATTTGGGCCACAAATAAATACGATGATTTTTTGAAAAAAACTACAAAAATTATTACACTTTTTCAAAAATTTTCAAAAGTGGTTTTTAGATAATTGTTGATGACCTCTCTATTTAATCATTATTTCAACAAAACATCGCATGCATACTTTTGTATGAAAAATGGTTGTAACCAATGCCTTATTAGAGAGCGCCCTCTCGTGTTTTAATGGCGCTTTTTGAATGATAACAGGCTTTTTACTTAGTCGTTTGTATGTTTGTATACCTTTCGAGCATGGTGGGGTTATAAATATTAGTTTGTAATGTTACTGTTCAGGTTTTGGTTACTAAAGTTCAGCCTTACCAAAACTGTACTACCCCTTTAAATATCACCATGCACTCACCCTCTGATAGATCTCCTCGTTCATTGTGGGTTTCCGTTTTACTGCTCGCTTCACATCAAGAAGGCCAACTATGGGCTTGATAGTTATGCCCTAAATGAAAAAAAAAAACACATTTATGAACATGTTTGATATATTATATTATCATGTTTGAACGATACTCGTTTTTAATATTCAACTCCCTCATCACTCCCCTCCACGTAAATGTCATTTTTAATAATAATAATAACAATAATAACAACAGCAACAACCAAAACAACAACAGCACCAAACAAAAAATGATAATAATAATGATAATAATAATGATAATAATGATGATAATAATAATAATAATAATACAAATAGCAATAATAATAATAATGATAATATTAACATTGTATTACTATAGCGCATTTTCCATCTAAAATTTTAAAAAGCGCTGTAGGTCCAAATTATGAGAAAAAGATGGGTTTTCAATTGTTCTTTAAAAAGACTGAATTACTCTTATGAAGTTGCAAAGCGTGGTGGATATACCATAACAAATGTACCAGTGCTTAACGAGTTAATTAATCGGTGCGCGATATTACCTGCACAAACACGGTGAACATGATGACGACTACCGTGGTCGTAAAGAAGATCTTCTTGTTCGGGATGACCTGTTCGCACAGGAGCGCGACCAGCGAGAAGGCGATGGCGCCGCGGATGCCGCCGTACGCCATGATGAACTGAGAGCGACGGTTGATCTTGAAGAGACGGAAGTAGTTGAGGACTTTCACCTGGAGGTGCACACCTGATTCAAATATAATTAATTAATAACGAAAGTGTGATATTCTCCTAAAGGCGCTGTACCTTACCCATCGCTTTCCAATCCTACCTCAAAGTTGTACAAAGTTATTGAGAATACAGTGTTTTTTCATGGACAGTGCATTGACATTTGACTTAGGAACTTGGGGCGATTCAAATCTCATTTGAACTTGAACTTGACCTTTAGGCCTTCAAGATATGCACTTGTTTACGGATTTGGTAATTTTACATAAACAAGTTGTACGGAGTTATAGCGACAATGAATTGTTTTTCATGAAGAGATGATTTACCTTGGCCCCCTTTTACTTGGTCTTTGGACCAACTTTATCCGAACTTGACATAGGCCTTATGTGCCTCTGTTATGAATTTAGTACTGCCCCTACCTACAATATTATAATTATAATATTATAAAGTTAATTTAGACTATATGCTCTCATCGGAAGTTTAATGACATCTGACCTTAGACCCATGGACATTGGAACAATTTAATATTCGAACTTGACCCAAATTCATGTACCTCTTGAGTGAATTCAATACCTGTAGTTGGACTTAGTGAGAGTATGTTTTTCATCAACCCTGCACATTGGGCAGTGGTGTAGCGTGGCCGTAGCAACGCCATTGATCTTGGACCTAGGATCTTGGAGAGAATCACATTCACCTACGTATCTGTAGACAGAGCAGAATAGGAGGGTGTTGATGACGAACATGGTGTTCCACTGATGGAAGCCTTTCTCCTCCAGGGTGGTCGTGCCGAGGAAGATGAAGATGATGGTCTCACTCATACTGCTCAGCATCTTCACAAAGTACTTGATGGTGGTGTGCGACTTGCGGGAGATGTTCTGCTCGACGTACGGCTTCATGAACATGGAACAGGTGACAATCCTGGAGGGAAAACAAAAGATGTTGAACGAAATTGGAAAAAACGAGATACGATTGTATGATGATGATGATGATGATGATGACGATGGTGACGATGGTGACGATGGTGATGATGATGGTGATGATGATGATAATGATGATGACGACGACGATGATATCGATGAAGATGATGGTGACGATGCATGGTTACGATGGTGATGATAATGGTGATGGTGATGATGATGATGACGATGACGACGATAACAATGAAGACGATGATGATGATGATGATGATAATGGTGATGGTGATAATGATGATGACGACGACGATGATGATGATGAAGACGATGATGACGATGATGATGATGAGGATGGTCTCACACATACTGCTCAACATCTTCAGGAAGTATTCGATGGTGGTGAGCGACTTGCGGGAGATGTTCTGTTCGACGTACGGCTTCATGAACATCGAACAGGTGACGATGCTGGAGGGGAAAAAAAAAGATGTTGAACGAAATTGGAGAAAAAAACACGACTGTATGAGGATGATGATGGTCTCACTCATACGTACTACTCAGCATCTTTATGGAGGTCGTTGATGGTGGTGACCGACTTGCGAGAGATGTTCTGTTCGACGTACGGTTTCATGAACATCGAACAGCTGACGATTCTGGAGAGATATCAACATTATTGAATAAGATTGGAAAAAAAACGAAACACGATTGTGTGGTGATGATGATGATGATGATGATTTCGTTTTCACGACAGGAACAGACAGAGAAGTCTGACAATGTGGTAATGTCGCAGGTCTATTGTACGACACCACACTTATGGCATCCACAACATGATATATTTTCGTATGAACGTCGTACGGTGTTATCACGACACCAGTACGACAAAAATGTCTATTATATAGGGTAGACCGAATTTCAAGCCACGGCATATTTTCGTCGCACGACAATTAAGTATTTATTCCTACCTCTGTCGTACGAATAATTGACAAAATATACTCACGCCAGAATACTAGAGAGGGTGAGCATTTCTGCGACTACGAAAGCGAGGTAGGCCATGACGAAGACGAATATGGGCTCGATGACGCGCACTTTGTACGTGTACTTGCTGATGAAGGCGGTGACGACGCCGAAGGAGAGACCGACCATGATGCCGCCGATGGCGACCACGAAGAACGAGAGGAAGCCGAGGAAGACGTCAATTCTGGAAAGATGATCGGCCCCGATCTCGCTGAACGACTCGAATACACGATACAACACCTTTTGAAAACACCAGTTGAAAGAAACATCCTTATGATTAATATGTTTAAAATATATCAATATTACACGTTTTCACTGTAAGTTACGTTAAAAACATACTCTGGAATTATGCAAGCTATATATCATCATCATCATCATCATCATCATCGTCATCGTCATGATCATCATCATCACATCATTATTATTATAATCATCATCATCATCATCGTCAACATCATCATCATCATCACCACCGTCATCCCCATCATCACCATTATTATAATTATCATCATCATCATCATCATCATCATCATCATCATCATCATCATCATCATCATCAACATCATCATCACCACCACCATCATCATCATAAACATCATCCTTATAATTTTTCTGTCATTTACCACAGTGACGGCATCATTGAGTAGTGACTCCCCGAAGACCAGGATATGAAGGAATTGATTGACGTGAATCTGAACGGCGAGCACCGCGACGGGATCGACAGCCGAGATCAGACTGCTGAACGTCATGCACTCCAGGAAACTCACTGTCACGTTTTCACCTGACAAACCAAAATAAAATCATCAAACTGCAATCGAATTCACAAAATAAAATGTTGTCTAGTGATTTTAATCACAAGTGTGTCAATGTATCAAGCATGAAATATTGTTACGGTAATATGCACAATATAATCGGTATAAAAGATTTTCATCTTCTTCAAAACTTTCAGCCCATATCCATAGAATTCCGTAATGCCTTTTCTGAGAAAGAAGCCCGGTGGTGTCATTTCGTTTTCAAAAGCGTAACACACGATCGTTCTCGGAGTGAAAATGACCCACCTTGTGAAGTGGCACCACTGGAGAAAAAGGATACCGTATGCTCATTATGCTCTTATTTTTGTATATGGGTGATCTAATGATTGTGATAATAATCTCGAAATTGTGCCTCCCATAAATCGATTTTCAAGGGATATTTTATTGCATTTTTTACCGAGAATACCGCCAACTCCCCACAGCGATATCCCGATGCTGAAGGTGTTGAAGATGGTCCCGAAGACGGCGAACGTCAGGATGCTGCCGATGTTGCTCCAGAAAGCCGCACAGGGCATGAAGTAACCGGCCTCCATCATGATCGGCGGGAGGAGGTAGAGGAAGAAGAGGTGCGTGCTCAGCTCGACGTTGAACACGGTGTCGCTGCTGACCTGGAACAGGCCGCCGATGACGAAGCCGATGGCGATGAGGAGGCAGCTCTCCGGCACATACTTGGGCAGCGGGGAGAAGTGGAAAGCTGCATGGGAAGGAAAGAACAGAGACAAGTTAAATGTAATAATTTCCAAAATAGTAAAAGCTAGGATCCGTAGAATACCATCTTAGCCTTGTTATTTTGACGTATACAATGTTTTGTTTATGGTATCTTGTCAATAGCGTGTACTTTAATTATTTCACTTGCACCCCTTCCTTCTCCTTTCTTTCTTTTCTTTTCTTTATCTCTATCCCATATTTTATAGTTTGTATACATAATTCAAGCTTACATTAATTTTTCCTTGGGGTGTCACGCCATCAAGCTTGCAGCTTATTGAGGCTTCCCATGTAACTCTCCTAATATACTGTATACTATTATGTTGTATAGTTATTCTTTATTTACTTTTTTTAAATACAATTGCGATATTCATGTTTTGTATCATATGTTGTTAAATAATTGTTTTGTATTATATGTTGTTAAATAATTGTTTTGTATTATATGTTGTTAAATAATTGTTTTGTATTTATATTATGTTTTGATGACAGTTGCAAAATAAATGAAATTAAATTAAATATATCCGATGGATGCCAGTCACGAAACAAAGAGCGTATAGGGCCGGGCACATTTTTTCTCATGTTGGGGCTGAGGCCTTTTGCCGAATAATTATCCTTCCCATCTTTCACCTGACGATCTCTTACAATGAACTATATTCCTTTACTCATTATATGCAAGTATCTATGTTCATGATATGTTTATTGTATGCTTCATAATTTTGTTGAAAATGTTGAAAATAAATAAATCAAATCAAATCAAAACAAAACAAAAAAGCCCCCTCCCCCTCCCCCACCTAATATGCCTATGCACAAAACCTTCAGCGTTCTTGTTAAAAGAAAATATAATTTGTTTCTTCATTTCAATCATATCTTTACAAACTTGAAGCATAGCAATTAAATAAAAACTTCGAATAAACACAATACATGCTAATACATATTATAAAAAAGGAGTGTATGGTTGATAAACGTAATTGATCATGTTGTGATTTATTTATGTCAAATATGGAAATATGATCGAATGTCCGCGAAGCTCGAAGAGCTTGAGTAAGAGGGCCATCCCCCCCCCCCCCAAAAAAAAGAGTAAGGTTTCATTTTACGAGAACTTTTGTTCGTGATCCCTCAAGATTTGGTGACAGGCAATCAGCAACCTCTGATTGACTTTACAAGCCGTCAATTGAAAAACATTGTATAATATTATGTCAAAAAATAAGGTTATATTGTGTCTAGTCTCGACTAAAATTAACTTAGCAGCATAGGCGTAGGAGGCGTGGGGCAGGGGTCTGCAGCCCCCTTGGAATTTTGAAAACGGCCATATTCGGGCAAAAGGCATCTCCAATTCGGGCAAATCCATGTCATATTCAGTCAAACTTATGTCCTATTCGGGCAAAGTCATTTAACATTTGGACAAACTCATGTAATATAAGGGTAAGTAAATTGTTGGCAAAACCGTGGCATGTGCGGGCAAAATCATGTTATTTTCGGACTTCACCATCAACAGGATAAATTTCGGGCTTTTTCTTTTTTGTGTTTTTGTTTGTTTTTGCTTATCATGTGAAAAACGGGAAGGATAATCATTCGGGCAAAAGACCCCAGCCTCCACGCCCCCCCACCCCCCCCCCCCCCACCCCGAGAAAAGTGTGCTCATATATACGCCCATGCTTATAGCAGGACGCGAAAGAAGAATATCGAGATCCTAACACCCCCTTGAAAAAGATTTGGACGTTGATTTGTATAATATAAGTGATAGGTACTGATTGTGATGATGAACAGACGTTATTCCGACACAAACTTGGACAGGAGCATTAAGAGGTGGAAAACCGTGAGGAAAGAGATAAAACGAGAGGTAGAATTTAAACAAATCTTACAAGATTAAGCAGGAAGCGAAAGTACAAAAACCTAATTTGGCCGTTGATTTCGAACTGATTAGTAAGTGCGATAATCAGATATATTATTATGAGCAGACATCTTTACTTGGACTGTACCGTAGCGATCTCGAGGTGGAAACTGGCAGGAAATACATAAAACAAGACAAATCAGTTGAAATCAAACTTTAACAAAAGCCGGCAAGTGAGTGAGCAACGCCTAGTTAAATATACTTTTGCTGCTGATTTGAAACAGATCAGTGATTGTGGTGATTAGCAGGCGTCTTTCCGACACAAACTTGGACAAGAGCGAGAGGTGGAAAACTGGGAAGAAAAAGAAGCAAACAAAAAGTGAAAACTCAAATATTACAAAAACCAAACAGGGAACGAAAGAACAAGTGGGTTATCAACTACATAATTATGTGATATGATTTTGGTGTTGCTTTGAAACAGCTCTGTGATATACGATGATTATACAACGATCCCCAATTCTCCATGACCACCGAAACAAATCGAAAAGGGTTTTCTGCAAGATGTAGGTGATAAGTTATAGTTTCATACCTCTCTACCTCTCTAGACTATGATCTTTATAGGTGAGGACGGTCAGCGGAGCCAGACGTTGTCTCAGTGGAATGGCCGACGGAACTTATTTTTCGGTCTAAAGCGCTATATTAGCCTATTTTTAAAAATAATAATCACCGTTATAACGAACCCCTTTCGTTGAGTGTTTAGGGAGTAAAAAGGAAAACAATGTGATGTTACAAAAACATTAATATGAACTCATTGCTTGACACAAACTTGGGCAACAACCAAAAGTATAGCGCACTTATAGACATGATTGTGTAGATAAACATAAAAGAGAGGGTAATTTATTGGGCATACGATTATACTTGTACTGCTATCTTAAACATTCTACTTTCTCATTAATTATATAATACAATATAATATATACACTGGACCTGCTAAATAGGTCGATGATGGATGTACATAACAATGTTTAACTTTTGGAAGGACATTTATTTAATAGATATGTCCTTAAAGGGATCTAGTAACATTGTCCAAATCCTTAAAACTTACTTGGAACTCCAGTAGTCCTCTCATACATTATTGTCTTCACATTAACAATAGAAGCATGAAACAGGTTTTGATTTTGAAATTTCCCTTTTAATTTGTTAAAAAGATATTTACGATTGAAGTATTCATATTTTTAACTATCCACTGGATGGTCATAACCGTGTACAGGGTCAGTGCAATGAGTCAGTGAATATCACTTTGCATTTTCGCTCATTATACTTGGCCATAGCATCCATTTATACGTGAAATTTTCCCACATTGCTCAGTGGACATATCAGTTCACAACAATACACATTGTATCAACCATTGAACCATTCATCACTTTTGCACGTTTCAACAAAGTTACTAGATCCCTTTAAAGAGATCTAGTAACATTTTCCAAATCCTCAAAATCCAAATGGAATTCAAGCAGTTCCCTCATACCTTGTTGAATTCGTATTAACAATATAAGCATGGAATTACAGGTTTCGTTTTTTTTCTCGAATTTCCCTTTCGTTAAAAAGATATTTACGATTGAAGTGTTCAGATGTTAAACTATCCACTGGATAGTCGTAACCGTGTTGGCCTACAAAGTCAGTGCAATGAGTTAGTGAATATCACTTTGCATGTTTGCTCATTATTCGGCCAAATAACGTCCGTTTAACTTGAAATTTTCACACAATACCCAGTGGACATACCGTATCAGATACCAACAATATAAATTGAATCGACCATTCATCACTTTTTTAACATGCCAACAAAGTTACTAGATCCCTTTACTTAAGCGTAACACAAAGCGGAGCAATTGTCGCCGGAGCAAATGTCATGCGTTACACTCGCCAATTTGTGTCAGGGCTGCTGCGATGATCCATATCGCGACCACCAGAGGTCCCTTAACCTCCCTGAAGTGGAGACCAATAACCTTGAACGACGTGTGCTCGGACAGGTTGGGCTCGTGTAAGGGCTTTTTAGTAAGGATTAAGATATGTTTTTATTGGTTTACGAAAAATGATATCGGGGCAAATGTACCGGAATCAACTCACCAATTTTTGCCAGGGCTGCTGCGATGATCCATATCGCGACCACCAGAGGTCCCTTAACCTCCACGAAGTGGAAACCAACAACCTTGAACGAAGTGTGCTCGGACAGGTTAAGCTCGCTGCAGTGCGCAACAAGGGCACTCTCTTGATGACGCTTCTCTGGAAAGGCCTCGGGGGAGGCTTCTGGAGAGGAGCACTTGCACGGGGTAACTCCTAACACAAGGACCACCAAAAGTATCGCGAATATACCACGATCCCTACACATCTCCATGATTTTCGCTATAACTTGTAAACGTTTTTGAGAAGTGCAATAAGAATCATTGTCTGATTGTCAACATTGACCTTAGAAGTTGTGTGAGACGTCGGTGAAAGACTTCCGCTTCTGCTGATACAAACCAATTATACACATCCACAATTATCTCATACAAATTAAGGAACTTTGCAGAATAAAACGCAATTAACACATTATGGAACTTAGGTCAGAGATCCACAAACCGACTATGCACATGCAATGTTATCTCAATTAAAATACACTTGCGAAATACACCAAATATTGTAGAACTTTGATTCACGGAATCACACAATCAATCACTGATTATAAATAACCAATATTTCATTCATAAGATAAAATGTCTTCCAAAACACACCTGCAGAAAATAACAAAATGATCAGGGAATTACTGTCAATCACTGGTTTTAAAACAAACTCATAACGCACATCCATGCACTTTTATCTCATTTAAATTAGAAGATCAGAACATAACAACTTGAAGAATTAAGTTCAGATGAGAGCTATAATCAATCACTGGTTTTAAAACAAACCATTAAGGTACATTTATCGAGGTCCACCTTATTCCAGAGATAAAGCCCATTGTACACCGTACGTAGTCCATGGAGCCACAATTACTGTTTTTTAAAGGATAAATCAACTCTGTCACATCAATCAAAGACATTTGATAACAAGGTGTGTATATAGAGTTCAGCAGAAATCCAGCGTGGCTAAACATAAATCTGTCCTTTTCAATTTCCCTCTTCTGGTCAATTGACCAGTTACAGCCTAGCTAGTTCCGACCTTCATGGTCAACTGTAGACCGACAAATCAGACTCTGTCCGACAGACGTTCCACTGAGACTGCGTCTGGCTTAACTGACCGCCCCCACTTTAGGTGTGGTATCATGAACTTGAAGTCAGATAATTATAATAGTTGGTTATTTCTGGTAATAGGTCACATTATACTAATGACGACCATCGATCGTATTCTTAAACTTAAGGCACTTATCATAGTAGCCTTTTAAGTCAATGCCATGTGTAGCTGTCATGATGATAGTGATGATACATGTAGCGGGGTAACCAGCATTTATAACTCATATCGAGCACCCAATGCTACATAAGGCCCGGTCACATATCACCGGATATCGTTCACGGACGCCCGACGGATAGAACATTTTCAAAGTCAAATTATCCGGTGGTGAAAGTCGTCTCAATTGCTTCATGTTCATAAAACATTCCACCGGATAGAACAACGTACATCGCCTGACAATAAACGCATACGAACGGAGACGAACGGATTGAAAATGTTGCTCTCCGTCGGGCGTCCGTTTACGCTATACGGTGATATGTGACGGGGCCTATAGGATGATACAGGGCAATTCCACGCCAAAGTGGACATTTGACCAAAAATTTTACAAGCATTTTTATGATACAAATTTGGTATCAAATCAAAGCTTAAATTCTATATTTTTGGAATTCAATGAGAAAATTTTAGTTTTACATAATTTTAGTTGTTTTTTTTAATAATAACTTTATAACCATAATTGAACCCCACAAATTTGACATTTTGGTGAAAAAGTGTTTTGATCCTGTGTTTGTTTAATATTTCCCCAGTTAAGCCTAAAAACCATTATTCTGACTCCTGAGATATGACCATTTCGTAAAATAGTAAATTTGTATGATTTATTTCATTTGTTATGCTTCAATGACTTCTTATTTTCAGCCTATGAAAATGTCCTTCCGATACCGAAAAATCAATATTTTTAATTTTGTGGCTCACATAATTGTTAGAGAGCAGACCGATCTTCAGTGCAAAGCAAGTTCAAGTAGGCCTTCCCATTGCTAACAATTGTATTACTCATTGTTTCTTCGTTAATTAATAAATAACAAAAGAAAATGTCCTTCCGTTACCATACACATGGTAACAGATGGACAAGGTACCTCATATTACATATTATGACAACATTTATGTTAAAAAATTGGTCTCTCATATATGAAAACCCAAAATAATGAGACAATACCTGCAATGGCCAGCTATCAGTGGCGTAGCGGGGTCAGACTAGTAATTTTCTGTGTTTCAACCAATCAGATTTGTGCATTTAGAACATTTGATCTGGCTCACAATTGATTTTATCTCTTTCTGCAACAGGGCCCTTGTACCATGATGCCATTTGTCTGGATTTCTATTGTATGGGGATTAGTAGGTCTATTTAACTGTGGTGAGCCAGGGTGTAGAAAAAGCAAGAAATAATATATCTCCAATTCTTTCATATGTTGTAGAAATTATATCAAGCCAATATTTAAGCAAAACAAATTCTCAAAATTATTTGATCCACGAGGTAAAACGGAAGGTCAAAATCTAGGGTCAAAGGTTATCGTATCCAAATTCGCTCATGCATGAACACAAATGGCATAAATGGATTGCACATAACATCCCCAGTCCAATGACACCTTTACAAAATAAATTGACCCAACGGTTAATGGACAATGGCCATTTGTTACATAGTAATACTGATGATTCAACATTTTGGCGCATGAGGACACTTGCACTTGCACACACACGCACCACTCGCACCCTTGATTTTGTTTAGTTTCTCTCTTATCTTTGTCATTAACGTATAATTAGTAGCCTTATAAAGATGAGATTCATATTATGCTAATTTCTATAATTATTTATATTGAATCCAACTGTTTATATTCACATTTAATTGTAATATATATCATTTGAGTATCATGGCCCCCTCTTCTTGTTACTTAGCCAATATTTCACAACTAATTTTTATCTTAGCTCGGTTGACCGTCTGCTCAAGCTTTTGCTTATAACGGCGACCTTCTGCTTTCTTTCTTTATACACGCAATGGCCCAACGTATAAATTTACTCTTACTCATGTATTATACATTTGTTTCTATATTTTGTATATTGTTTGCATACCTTTTATATTATTATCCATATTTGTTGTATAACTGATTTGTTTGATTGCAGAAAATAAAGTCTTTGAAATGAAATGAAATGAAATTTGAAAAATGGTGCCCACGCCCATTTCTTACAAAACTCCCCCATAAGAATCGACCATAGCGCCAAAACCATTGGGCGGATTGGGCTAAACTTAAATATTTGCGCTTTTAAAGGTTGAAATATCATACATACCAAATATTAGCAAATTTGAAGGGGGCTGCGATGAAAATTTTCTATTTTTTTAAAGGTGATTTGACATGGAATGACCCTACTGTGTCATATCATACATTATAGTCCATTATGTCCTTCCGTTACCGAACATTGGTCCGCTTTGTGTGAAATAACTCAAATATCTGCGGACAAATTTTAATCAAAGAACAAGTAAATTCTTCTTAACCCTTCAGAGAATGAAATGTGTACCCTTAAAATATTTTGTATTATTCAATATCACAGAGTTTTAGTTAAAACTGATTTGATAACAAAACCTTGTCCATTTTGGTGTCCTTCCGTTACCGACCTCATTTGTATGCATATTCAATAATGTGCGGAGATAAAAAAAAAAAAAAAAAATTATGGGACCTTAAAACTTTATGTTTTGGAAGTATTGTTATCAAAATAGACTGTTCTAACAACACAAGTATTTAAAAATGTCTTTCTTAAAGTTGACAATTTGTGTCTGAGTGTCCATCCGTTACCATGGATTGACCATGAATAAGAGCCATTGGAGCATGAAATATAGTAAGAAAAAAATAGAAATATAAATGCTTGTGATGTCCATATGCTATCTATGATACAAACTCATTTTAGACCACAAAAGAGATATTTCCTTCTCATAAATGGTCTTTAAATTTCAAAATTAATTTTATTGTACAATTCCAATAGACTTTTCAGAGGTCCTTCCGTTACCGTCCTTCCGTTACCGAACACTGGAGTAATTAATTTCTCATAATTAATATACCAATGTAGATATTTTTCTTAAAATGTGGTGTTATACTCTGTGAACATAAGGAAATTGACTAGTAGCCAACTTAACATGATAAACCTCGTAACTTCACAGAGATTGGGTCATAACTAAAAAACTTGAAAATCCATGTCCATTTTGGCGTCCTTCCGTTACCGGCCTCATTAGTGTCCATATCTAATTTACATAATGCGGTCAAAATTTTAGAAATAGTGGAAATCAAAGGTGTCCCAACAAGGATCAAAGACATGCCATTTAGAATAAAAAATCAAAAGCAGGATCCTGGAATTATTTGATTGAAGTTCCAAAATTGTGTCTGAATGTCCTTCCGTTACCGTGGAATTGCCCTACAGTAGTTGATACCACCGAAATTATACAGAAAGTTGACACAATTTAAAGCGCAAGGGTCGTTTACTATAATCGCGCGGGGTCTTGCCAAAAAGATCAACTTCGTAGGTTTCAATTACAGACGAGGGAAAACAAAACAGGAACAACAAGAAGAACAATCCAGACTGAAGACTGATGGCTTCCTTGAAGCCAAGGCCAGGGGGGTGTTTTACAGGGGGTGTTTTAAGTTGAACTTAACTTTAAATTCGACCTAACTATTATAGAAAGCCATTTGTATAGCCTTAGAATAAAAAATATTTAAAAGCAAGAATGCTAGTATTTTAGACTGTCATAAATTTTACATCAAGAACATGGCAACTCCTTGAGAATGGAAAATACTATGATAAGTTTGATCAACATTTTATGCCATTTAAAATAACTTTTACAACATATTTTCAAAAACATAAATTATGTGTAATAATCAAGTCAGAATTTAATTTGATCAATTGGAGATAAATATAATATAGAACAATTATACAAACTAGCTTCTTCATAATTATGTAAATATTTCTATGAAGAGAAAAAATACACGAATGTGATATGCAACTTTCTCGGTGCAACGCCTAGACCGAAAATCAGTCCCTGTTTTGACGATTTGTCCACTGACTGTCTCTGGAAGGGGGTGGTTGTATAAAGTTAGATTTATAACATAAATCGTAGTTTAAATCAGTTCGGTTATTTCTGCCTATGCCTACGCCCCACACATCATTTAATCCGACCCTTTAAATTTCTGATTCACTAATGACGGGGGTTTACCCCGGTGCGCAGGTAATTTATACCCGGCCTATAGTTATTTTCCATATACAACATGGTATCCAGTATCTCTCAGAGGCCAAGGGCCTGGGAACGATTTTTTTGGTAGGGGTCCTGAACCTGGGGGTAAGCCACAAATATATAAACTCGAAATTAACACTAAGTTGGGCTTACAAATTATGGAAAGCCATTTGTAGATTCGGAACAAAGAAAATGTTAATGATTTTTATCAAAATTATCGGCCTGTAAAAACTGATTCAACAATTTTACAAAGAAACTAAGGCTTTCCATAATGTTTAAGTCCAACTTAGTGTAAAGTTCGACTTGTGATCTTTGTGAAACACCCCCCTGAACTTGATCTACCAAGGCCTTCAGTTTAGTCATGTAATCAGTTGGGGCGTGTCCAAGGCCATCGCAGCGCTGTATCGAAAAGGGGGTGGGAGTGCTGCTATACAAATACAAAGTGGGGGTGCTATATAATAGCACCCCAGCACTCCCACTTCCCAGGGTCCTATCAGAGACTCACACACGCTGATTCAGAGAGCTAAATACAATAATAGGTGACCTAACAATCACTCTTCACCTGTCTGGCCACCTAGCTCCAACACAATAGTCTTCGTCAAACTGAATCTGATCTCCATTTGAGGTAATTCAAGTTGAAGTTGCACCCCACCGTATTATACATCAGGGAGTCCCACAAGGATCAGTAATGTGCAGCGGTGAAGCGTGGTCAGATGTGGGGGGGGGGGGGGGATGGTGGTGGGGAGGGGCACCAAAACTTTTTTCGGCACCTAGTCCCATTTCTCTCCAAGATTTTGTTCCCTGATGTTTCATTTTGTTCTTCTTTTTTTCAAATTATGTCTGGGGCACACGTGCCCCCTTGCCCCCCCCCCCCCCTACACCATTGCTACGCCACTAGGTATGTAATGAATCAAATTGTTCTTACTTTGTTGTATTCTTCATCTTTTTCTGATTTGTATGTTAAGTTGTGATCTAGGCCAAGGGTGTAGCGTGGTCGGCCTGAATTGGGGGTGGGGAGGGGGGGGGGGGGGGGCACACCTTATGTATTTCTTTTTGTTTCTTTCTTCAAAAATGTCCCCGTATGTTTCCTATTGTTTTTTTCTTCAAATAATTGGGGGGAGGGGGGGGGCATATACCCCCCCCCCCCCCCACCACCGTCGCTACGTCACTGATCTTGGTCATGTTGTTTAAGATACTCAGCTCTATGCTTATCTTAAACACTCTGACCTTATATTATCCTGCCTTATAATAATGCTTCTCATATACATTCATACTTTACAATTTAGTGTACATAACATGAAATAATTTATGAAATTATAATTTCTCTATTTCGCTTTCTCCCCTTTCTCTATCGCTTTCCATATCAATCATTGTATATAGACCCTTACTTGTATATACTGTATCTAACTGTGGGACCCCAAGGAAAAACATCGGTTTTGTCTTTTTAATTCTGCTGAATTGGGTCAATCCCCCGTTGCACTTCGTTGCTGTATTTATTGTTGTGATTTCTGAAATAAACAAACAAACACACAATAATGATTCCTCAATTAGAGACATTAACAGTCATCATGTTTATTTGTAGACTTGTGGTCACTCAATAACATGTTGAGTACTAATGAAGAGAACATAAAATCAAGGTCTAAAATATGATTCCATCTGTTTTGTTTGATCAGAATTCTCTCAAACCTGTAAAGTGTGCCAGTGTTTTAGTTTAGGTGCTGTTTGATGATAATATTTTATTGGTGATACAAGTAAGTAGTAGTGTTGTTTTTTGTTATGATAAAGAAAGGCATAATTTGGTCCAATATACAAAATGGGAAATATTAGACAGGATTTTGATAAAAAAAGTTACCACTGAAAGACTTGCCCTTGTTTGTTTGAGTCAACTTGATAATTAAAACATAATTATAATCAGTTTATCTCATGTGATTTACATATTCTGTTACCAGTATAAGTAAATTATATTTGACATTTCAGTAACTACCTACAATCGTGAAAATTAGAAATGCACCAGTTCTCACTGTGATGTAAACATGGTTAAGCAATTAGGTCATCGAGTTCTTTTTTGAATTTGTGAGTGTTGGTGCAAAGTTTGACTGACCGCAGACCATCTCTCATCAAGTGCAAGTTTTATAAATAGACTTTATCTTCCGATACGAAAACACCTTGTCATGCATGCCAGGGAAAGTGTTTCTCAAATTTCACTGATCAAGTGACATGTGACAGAGAAGTGATCCAAGAAGAGATGATGGAGAAATTACGGTCGGCATTAAAAATTTTTCTTTCTTTCTGACTGACGATTTTTAAAGGGACTTAATTAGTAACATTGTCCAAATCCTCAAAATAAAATTTTTATTCTAGCGGTTCCATCATACCTTGTTGTATTCGTATTATCAATAAAATCATGGGACCGGTTTCGGTTTTTCAAATTTCCCTTTCGTTACAAAGATATGTACGATTGAAGTATTCAGATAAGAAAAACTCCCCCGGAGTTTTTCTTACCGTGTACAAAGTGAGTGCAGTGAGTCAGTGAATATCACTTTGCATTTTCGCTCATTACTTGGCCATGCAATGTCCATTTGACTTGAAATTTTCACACAATACCATGTGGACATATGAGATAACAACAATATACATTGCATCAACCCTTCATCACTTTTTGCACATGTCATCAAAGTTACTAGATCCCTTTAAAGGTTGATAACACAGTTTTGTTATAAATGAAAGTGGTTTTAGTGTAACCGTGACTGTTCAACCGTTCAACCGTTCAAGTCATTAACCATTATTACCGTTGAAGAAATTGAAACAAGTTTGTTCGCTGATCCAAATAATCTAATAGGCTATATACAACGAATCTTCATTAGAGGAGCGAACATCAGCAAACAATAATATTGCATAAATCAGTTATCATGAGAAATGTTGTGTCACTGATAGTATACGATTATGCACAAAAGGATTAATTGAGTTTAAGTATTCGGATAAGTTTTGAGAGAGTATATAAATATTTGGCTTTACACTTACAAGAAAATTGTTTTTAATTTTACCGACGGTATTTTCCATTATAGAAGCGTGAGTATTTGTAATCGTTTCAAAGGAGTCGGCACTTATGTGAAGGTGTAAGATAGATTAACGGGTATATATACAATGGATATGATTACCAAACAACCTAACAACTCTATATTGAAATAACCGAAAACCTTATCATGGTTATAAAACATAAGTAAAAATGAAATATTGTTTTTCAAAATCAATTAATTATTCATACAGCTTCCTCAATCTACAGCATACAGTGGTCTTCGTGCATAATTATGACGTCATATTACTCTGATTATGACGTCGTATGAACAAGCAGCCAATCAACACCGCGCGCACATTAACCATTGTGACTTAACAACACTAGCGCTCAAACTAGTTGACAACGTTTTGAACAATTTATCATAACAAATAATAATTTTAACTACATTTTATAAATAAAAGCCTTGACGTACTTCATTATTTATTTTAATACTGTTTACAAATACAATGAAATGAAGTATAGTTTACTGAGGCCTCACATAGGCCTCAACTTGAAGAGGAAAATAAAGTTATACATAAAAAGCAAAGCTACAAAATTAGTTTCACACGAATAATAATTATATGAACACAAACTCTCTGATAGAAAAATCGTAAAACGAACGTTAAATTATTTGTAAAAAATGAAGCGAATGCAAGACGTGCTCGCGGTTCACCCGCCAGATCGGAAAAGCTATCAGACGGACTCGGAGAAACGATGGCGCCAGCGGGTACGGGTGCCGCGATGCCACTTGGAGCACAGATCTGACCAGTGGTTGCTGGGGCGATTGAATGACGGCTGGCATAAGCTGCTCGGTTGTCCCTCATGCACCCCGAGGGGCAAAGGGACGGGGTCGATAGCGATACCCACTGATCAATTCGTCTGTGAGGATGGTAAATATGGCATCAGGCCGCATCATTATAATAACGACGATGATGTGGTGACAATGATGATGTTGAGGAGGAGAAGGAAGAGGATCGAGGTGATGGAGGATGTGGAGCTCGGAGGAGGAGGAGGAGGAGGAGGAGAAAGGAGAAGGAGAAGGAGGAGATAGAGATAGAAGAGGAGTAGGGGAGGAGGAGAAGGAGTATAAGAGGAAGATGAGGAGGAGGAGGAGGAGGAGGAGGAGGAGGAGGAGGAGGAGGAGGAGGAGAAGGAGTATATAAGAGAAGATGAGGAGGAGGGGGGGGGGGGGAGATGTCAATTATGTCAATTTTATGATGATAATGGTGACGACGATGACGATGGTGATAAGACTGATTATATGATAGGGTTGTTATCGTAACTTTTGCTTGTAAAATAGATTACGATTTGTGTTGTTATTTACATCAAATAATATGTTTTAAAATAAATTTAATATTTTCGATAGTATTGGCAAGACCGATTTTATTATCTGTTCTGTGCTGACGTGATATCATCAAATAAGAAGCGAGGTTGCTCCTGAATCCTTCTTTGTCAACTACACATTTTGCTTGATATAAATATAACACTTTCTTTATACGTTGACCAAATCTATCATATTGTTAAGAAATTCAACAACAAAAAATGCAATAGTTTTGAACACTGTATACTAAA